>SJYC01023452.1:0-107772 GCA_006408675.1 Madoqua kirkii
TGATTCACTGGAAAAGACTCTGATGGTGGGAGGGATTGGGGGCAGGAGGAGAAGGGGATGACTGAGAATGAGATGTCTGGATGGCATCACAGACTCGATGGAGGTGAGTCTGAGTGAACTCTGGGAGATGGTGATGGACAGGGAGGCCTGGCGTGCTGCGATTCATGGGGTCAAAAACAGTCAGACACGACTGAGCGACTAAACTGAACTGATGGGATCGCACAGAGTCAGACACGACTGAAGTGACTTAGTAGCAGCAGCAGTAGCAGCACTTTATATTCTTAGGGCAAATACGGAATATCCCCAAGCCTGTAAATAACAGGATAATGTTCTATCTCTGAAATTAGGATCTTGATTTATGTTATGAATTTATAATTTCCTAATTGCTATTGATATTTGTTGTAGCCTAAAATAAGCACACACACTTTTAAATTAGATTTGTCCAAAAACAAATGGATGTCTCAGGTTCAATCCAATTTTCTTGGTTCCTTATAGTATGAAAGTATTTTAATTTTGTTTTCTGTAAGAAATATGCACAGTTTAGTTGGCTTCTCTGTGATTAAATATTTTATAACTTCCTTTATGTATTTGACTTGTGATTTTTACCGATAAAGTGGTTATTTTCAAAAGTGCGTGCGTGCTAAGTCACTTCGGTCATGTCCGATTCTTTGCGACTCCAAGTACTGTAGCCCACTAGGCTCCTCTGTCCATGGGATTTTCCAGGCAAGAATACTGGAGGGGTTGCCATGCCCTCCTCCTGGGGGATCTTCCTGACTCAGGGATGGAACCTGCATCTCTTATGTTTCCTGCATTAGCTGGTGGGTTCTTCTACCACTAGTGCCACCTGGGGAGCCCCTTCAAAAGGAAGTGAGAGCAAATGATTGCAGTAAATGTAGGGTAAAGAAGTTAGAGAGGCGAGGTTTGGAAAAAGAAGGAGACCGGCACCTTACAGGAACAGATCGCCTTTAATGAGGCGAGAAGGGGCAGCAGTCAGATTAGCGAGCTGCTGCACTAACCCAAGAAAAGAGTAAGTATGTACAGGCATGCATGTGGAAAGCTGCTGGCTTAAGGGGCCTGTTCTTCTCCAGGGTTGTTCGGAGTAGTTATCTGTTAAATTGTTGCGGCAAGGAATTCTGGAGATTGGCCAGAAGCTGGACTGCTGGGAGCTGGGCATAATCAACCTTAATGTACATTTTTTTTCTTTGGATGAGAGAGTTCTTTATTTTGCATAGAATGGCGGGGAGGACCCGGAGGGGAGTTTTAACTCCAGGCTATTTTGAGCCAAGTAACTTTCCTTCAGTAAACAGTGAAATTATTTAAATATTTATAAATAAATAATGTATTTCCTCTAAAATAGGTCATTTCTGAAGCAGACACATGTGTTTACAAATATAGTTTAGGCACAATTTGTTAATATGCAATCCTTTTTCGAAAACATTTACTGTATTTTGTTATCTATTGTTTTTAGAACATTGCTTCAAAACTTATTGGCCTAAAACAACCACCGTTTTGTTATGCCTCACATTCCTGAGGAGGAAACGGCAACCCACTCTGGTATTCTTGCCTGAGGAGTCAGTCCTATGGACAGAGAAGCCTGGCGGACAAGAGTCCATGGGATCACAAAGAGTCAGACATGACTGGCTGGCACAGTGTGTGGACTGGGATTTGTTTGTGGCTTATTGATGTCACGACTAGTACTGGACTGGAATATGCAGGAGGCCTGCCTGCTTCACTCACATTAGTCACTTGGACTTGGATAGATTGGATTGATGGGCTGGGATGGCTCTTGAAAAGTCAGATATTTGGTGCTTTGGTTCCCCCTGCTGGCTGGGTTCCTTGGTCTTCTCCATGTGCGTCTCCGTGTATTTCTTCGGGCAAGGTGGCCAGACTCCTTAAGTTGCCAGGTGTAAGCCGGAACTGATACACTGTCCCTTCAACCACATTCTGTTAGCCAAAGTGAATCCCAGGGTCAGCCTGGATTCAGTGTGGGAGACGACACAGGGACTGAACACTAGGACGAAAGATTCAGAGGGGAGCGGAGGTGCCCTGTGGAGTTCAGTACATCAGTCCATGTGTCCTCAGGCAGTATCATCTCCTGGATCGTCAAGGGCAAAACTGAATATTTCTCCGGATGCATCCTTTGTGTTATCTGCAGCTTAAGAAATGCCTTTCAGGTGACAGTGCAAATGATAGCCCTTCTCTTGGGTTTATAACGGAATCCTAAAAGCAGTAAGGATTTTGCAATATACAAAATATTGATTTTGTTTAACCTGGCATTTCCAAGCATTTAAGTGCATAGAACCATGCCTGGTACTTAGTAATCACTTATAAATATCTCTTGAATGAGATTTACGCTGGGACATCCCTCTCGCTTTTTAAATTTCAAAACGTTCATGAACATTACTAAGAACTGGTATTTCCAAAGGAAGAAATTTTGTGAAAAACAGACTATTATCTGAGAAAGGAGCATGTGATTTTGAGTTTCTTCCTGACCTATAACTCCCCATCTCAGTTCAGTCCAGTTCAGTTGTTCAGTTGTCTCCGACTCTTTGCGACCTCATGAACCTCAGCACACCAGGCCTCCCTGTCCATCACCAACTCCCGGAGTCCACCCAAACCCATGTCCATTGAGCTGGCGATGCCATCCAACCATCTCATCCTCTGTCGTCCCCTTCTCCTCCTGCCCCCAATCCCTCCCAGCATCAGGGTCTTTTTAAATGAGTTAGCTCTCTGCATCAGGTGGCCAAAGTATTGGAGTTTCAGCTTCAATATCAGTCCTACCAATGAACACCCAGGGCTGATCTCCTTTAGGATGGACTGGTTGGATCTAATTAATTGTTGTACTTTAGTCTGTACGCCCCCATCTCCTGGTTGCAGGTGAGTAGACTCACATGGGCATCTAACCCAAAGCCAGTTACCTACAGGCTGGCCAGCAAGAGCACTGTGCTACAGTCTAGCGCAAGAGCTTTTACCAAAAGTAGTATAAATTGGGTTGTGATAGGCAGGCTAAGTTAGATCCTGTCCCTTGGATAGTCTGAATGAGGGAAAATCAGCCAGTTAGTTGTCAGGGGTAGGAGCAGTAGAAGCAGAAGCAGAGAACAAATGGGTTTCCATTACATGGAGCCCTGGGATGCAGTTTCTTCATTATCCTGCTTGTGCGGCTGCTGAAAATACTTCCTATTTCCCTTTCTCCACCCATATTTAAAATGAAACCCCATTAACTGAGGTAGCCCAAGCGTGTCGCTATGTCTTACTGTCTGAAAGAGCCTAGCACATGATGTCAGGAAGCGAGGCCTTATGCCATCTTATTGAGAATCAGAAAACACTCTATTCAGTCATCTCAGGAGGGAAATGCCGCTGTAACACGGGCCTCCAGAAGCATGACTCCTACTAGTGGTGCCAACAATAAGTAGAATGGTGGGAGAGGCTGGCAAATGAATTGCTCAGGAAAGTTTTTCACCTGTTGTAGGAAACTCTTTGGTTAATAGCTACAAAAGAAACCAGAGGTAACTTAGAAATTTTCTATTAAGAGTCTCAGAAATATATGCTGAAAAGTCAGTTCAGGACATGTTATTTTCCCCCACTGACTACCAGAAAGGAATGAGGAAATTAATTACGGAAGGGAGAGGACAGGTGGCAGCAGAAAGCACATGGACGCCAGCGAAGCTGGGGCGGTGGTGACAAATTTAGTTAGCTACTAAAGCAGAGCAGTTCTAGGGGACAGTAGAAAGCCCAGAGAAAGGTCCTGATGGCCACGAGTCTAAGGTAGAGTCAGCATGTAACCACCTGCTCCAGTATTTATTAGGAGGCGGGGGGAGTGGGCAACAGCACCCAAAAAAATTCAGTGTAAGCCCCACAAAAATGCCAAGCCAACAATGTCAGTGAGAAGAGATAGAATATTGACATTTGAACACCTAATCAATCAGTGGGCAGGGCTGCGATCCACATGAGGGAGAAGAAATTAAGCCAGAACCCAGGCATAAACAAAATTTGCCTGTTCCTGTCTGAACAGACTCAGTGGGTGGTGAGCATTCAGGACTTTTAAAAAGAGATTTATTTGTTTATGTATTTGGCTGGGCTGGGCCTTTGTTGCTGTGCACAGGCTTTCTCTAGATTGCAGTGAGAGGGGGCTATTCTCTAGAAGGCAATGGCACCCACGCCCCCATCTCCTGGTTGCAGGTGAGTAGACTCACATGGGCATCTAACCCAAAGCCAGTTACCTACAGGCTGGCCAGCAAGAGCACTGTGCTACAGTCTAGCGCAAGAGCTTTTACCAAAAGTAGTATAAATTGGGTTGTGATAGGCAGGCTAAGTTAGATCCTGTCCCTTGGATAGTCTGAATGAGGGAAAATCAGCCAGTTAGTTGTCAGGGGTAGGAGCAGTAGAAGCAGAAGCAGAGAACAAATGGGTTTCCATTACATGGAGCCCTGGGATGCAGTTTCTTCATTATCCTGCTTGTGCGGCTGCTGAAAATACTTCCTATTTCCCTTTCTCCACCCATATTTAAATGAAACCCCATTAACTGAGGTAGCCCAAGCGTGTCGCTATGTCTTACTGTCTGAAAGAGCCTAGCACATGATGTCAGGAAGCGAGGCCTTATGCCATCTTATTGAGAATCAGAAAACACTCTATTCAGTCATCTCAGGAGGGAAATGCCGCTGTAACACGGGCCTCCAGAAGCATGACTCCTACTAGTGGTGCCAACAATAAGTAGAATGGTGGGAGAGGCTGGCAAATGAATTGCTCAGGAAAGTTTTTCACCTGTTGTAGGAAACTCTTTGGTTAATAGCTACAAAAGAAACCAGAGGTAACTTAGAAATTTTCTATTAAGAGTCTCAGAAATATATGCTGAAAAGTCAGTTCAGGACATGTTATTTTCCCCCACTGACTACCAGAAAGGAATGAGGAAATTAATTACGGAAGGGAGAGGACAGGTGGCAGCAGAAAGCACATGGACGCCAGCGAAGCTGGGGCGGTGGTGACAAATTTAGTTAGCTACTAAAGCAGAGCAGTTCTAGGGGACAGTAGAAAGCCCAGAGAAAGGTCCTGATGGCCACGAGTCTAAGGTAGAGTCAGCATGTAACCACCTGCTCCAGTATTTATTAGGAGGCGGGGGGAGTGGGCAACAGCACCCAAAAAAATTCAGTGTAAGCCCCACAAAAATGCCAAGCCAACAATGTCAGTGAGAAGAGATAGAATATTGACATTTGAACACCTAATCAATCAGTGGGCAGGGCTGCGATCCACATGAGGGAGAAGAAATTAAGCCAGAACCCAGGCATAAACAAAATTTGCCTGTTCCTGTCTGAACAGACTCAGTGGGTGGTGAGCATTCAGGACTTTTAAAAAGAGATTTATTTGTTTATGTATTTGGCTGGGCTGGGCCTTTGTTGCTGTGCACAGGCTTTCTCTAGATTGCAGTGAGAGGGGGCTATTCTCTAGAAGGCAATGGCACCCCACTCTAGTAACCTTGCCTGGAAAATCCCATGGATGGAGGAGCCTGGTAGGCTGCAGTTCATGGGGTCGTTAAGAGTTGGACACGACTGAGCGACATCACTTTCACTCTTCACTTTCACGCATTGGAGAAGGAAATGGCAACTCACTCCAGTGTTCTTGCCTGGAGAATCCTAGGGACGGGGAGCCTGGTGAGCTGCCGTCTACGGGGTCACACAGTTGGACACGACTGAAGTGACTTAGCAGCAGCAGCTTCTCATTGCAGTGGCTTCTCTTGTTGCGAAGGCTCTTCTCTTATTCTAGAGCTCAGTAATTGTGGCAGACGAGTTTAGATGCTCTGGGGCATGTAGGGTCTTCCCAGAGTAGAGATCGAACCCATGTTCTCTGCACTGGCAGGTGGATCCTTAACCACTGGACTGTCAAGGAAGCCCCACATTTGGAATTTAGCACAAGAAAGAAGCATGTTTGCTCTATGGTGTCAGGATTCTTTCATTTTATTAAAACAGTTTTATATTTACAGAAAAATTAAGTAGATGGTACAGAGAGTTCACAAATACCTGCATACCCAGTTTTCCCTATTGTTAACACTTACAGGGTACGGTGTTACAGCTAATGAACAAATACTGATATTTTATTGTTAACTCTAGTGCACAGTTTATTCAGATTTCCTTAGTTTTTGCCTAATTTCTTTCTATGCTCCAGGGTCCCATCCAGGATATCACACTGCATTTATCTGTCCTAGATGTCCTCCTTCGGCTCTTCTTGACTGTGACAGTGTCTCAGATTTTCCTTTTTTTTAATTGGCGTATAATTGCTTTACAATATTGTGTTAGTTTCTGCTGTACAACAACAGGGACCAGTTGTAAATATACATATGTCTCCTCCCTCCTGAGCCTCCCCTGCCCCCATCTCCCCTGTCCAGGTCATCACAGAGCTTTGAGCTGAGCTCCCTGTGGTCTACAGCAGCTTCCCACTAGCAATCTATTTTACACATGGCAGTGTATATGTCCGTGTGACTCCTCAATTCATCCTTCCCTCCCCTTCCCACTCCTTTCCTTGTGTCCACGTGTTTGTTCTCTATATCTGCATCTCTATTTCCACCCTGCAAATAGGTTCATCTGTATCATTTTTCTAGGTTCCATATACATCATTAATATATATTTCTTTTTCTCTTTCTGACTTACTTTGTTCTGTATAACAGACTCTACATTCATCCACATAATGACAAATGATCCAATTTCACTCTTTTTTTATGGCTGAGTAATATTCTATTGTCTGTATGACCATATCTTTTTTACCCATTCATCTGTTGATGGACATGTAGGCTATTTCCATGTCCTGGTTATTATAAATAGTGCTGCAATGAACATTGAGGTACATGTGTCTTTTTGAACTATGGTTTTCTCAGGGTATATGCCCCACAATGAGATTTCTGGGTATTTGGGTAGTTTTTCATTTTTCTTTTTACCTCCATACTTTTTTCCATACTGGCTGCATCAATTTACATTCCTATCAACAGTACAAAAGGGTTCTCTCTGCTCCACATCCTCTCCAACATTTATTGTTTTTAGATTTTTTAATGATGGCCATTTGACTGGTATGAGTTGATACCTCATTGTAGCTTTGATTTTCACTTCTCTTAACAGTGAAGGAGATCAGCCCTGGGATTTCTTTGGAAGGAATGATGCTAAAGCTGAAACTCCAGTACTTTAGCCACCTCATGCGAAGAGTTGACTCATTGGGAAAGACTCTGATGCTGGGAGGGATTGAGGGCAGGGGGAGAAGGGGATTACAGAGGATGAGATGGCTGGATGGCATCACTGACTCGATGGACATGAGTCTGAGTGAACTCCAGGAGTTGGTGATGGACAGGGAGGGCTGGCGTGCTGCGATTCATGGGGTCGCGAAGAGTCGGACACGACTGAGCAACTGAAGTGAAACACGACTGAGTGACTGAAGTGAACTGAACAGTGATTGATGTTAAGCATCTTTTTATGTGTTTGTTGGCCATCAGACTTTCCTTGTTTTTTATTATCTTGACAGTTTTGAGTACTGGTCAAGTATTTTGTAGGTTATCCCACTATTGGAATTTGATGTATTTCTTATAATTCAATTGGAGCCAAGGGTTTTGGAGGAAGATCACAGAGGTAAAGTGTCATTTTCATCACATCACATCACATCAAAGATCAGCCCTGGGATTTCTTTGGAAGGAATGATGCTAAAGCTGAAACTCCAGTACTTTAGCCACCTCATGCGAAGAGTTGACTCATTGGGAAAGACTCTGATGCTGGGAGGGATTGAGGGCAGGGGGAGAAGGGGATTACAGAGGATGAGATGGCTGGATGGCATCACTGACTCGATGGACATGAGTCTGAGTGAACTCCAGGAGTTGGTGATGGACAGGGAGGGCTGGCGTGCTGCGATTCATGGGGTCGCGAAGAGTCGGACACGACTGAGCAACTGAAGTGAAACACGACTGAGTGACTGAAGTGAACTGAACAGTGATTGATGTTAAGCATCTTTTTATGTGTTTGTTGGCCATCAGACTTTCCTTGTTTTTTATTATCTTGACAGTTTTGAGTACTGGTCAAGTATTTTGTAGGTTATCCCACTATTGGAATTTGATGTATTTCTTATAATTCAATTGGAGCCAAGGGTTTTGGAGGAAGATCACAGAGGTAAAGTGTCATTTTCATCACATCACATCACATCATATCACATCACATCACATCACATCACATCACATTAAGACACCAGCCATCAACATGACTTATCACAGTTGATGTTGATCTTGATTACCTGACTGAGGTAGCATTTGTCAAGCTTACTAGCTGTAAAGTTTTTTCTTCTTTTCTCTCTATTTCCATAATGTATATCTGGAAGGAGGTATGCATAGCCCACACTTAAGGAGTGAAGATTTATGGTCCCTGACCTTGAGACTTGGGTATCTACATAAATTATTTGGAATTCTTCTTCATGGGAGATATCTCTTCTCCCATTTATTTATTTATTTATTCAATCATTTATTTATCAATATGGACTCACAGATATTTATTTTATACTTATGATAATCCAATACTACTTTGCTCTGTTGCTCAGTTTGTTCCATCTTTGGCATGGGAACTCTTTCACTTGGCTCTTGTGCTCCTTTGACAGAATGACATGAAGGTGGTATTTTGCCGTGTTTGTTTTGCTTGGTTTTTTGTACTCCCTCACTTTCTGTCTCTATATGTTCCAGGCTCATCTTGTATATTTCTTTGGTAGTCTTTAGGTCAGCTATTATTCCAAGGAACTCTGGTTACTATTATTGCAAGTGGCATAAGAAACCAAGATCTATGCATTAGGTGTACTTGTTACGATGCGTGGAGTGTTATTTCTTTAGAGCTTTTTCAGTTGGCAAAGCAAAGAACTCTATGTGCACCATCACTTATGCATATACATGTATCTATAAATGATGATCTATTTGTAATGAAAGTTGACTCCTACTTTGTGTCACCCATTTACTTGTTTAATTCCACTGTCCATGTACAGTAACATCAGAATTATTCATCCACACACTCATGAAGAATGGCTTTATCAACTAGCGTACAGTGCTTACGGGTAGTTCCTTTGGTTTTACATATTCTACTCTTTTCCAAATTTACTTAGTTCAGCACCACACTTCCCTGTAGTGACACTGTAAGGAACTGAAGAGGATGGAGAAGTAAATTTACAGACTAAAATAGTCTTAAAGATGTATACTACCTTTGAAATTGGTCATATTAAATTACACCATCCAGGGATGTACATTTAAATGGTGAAAGGAAAAAAAGCAAAGAAGTTGTGACTACAGAAGTAACCACAACAAGCAGCTCCTCCTTCTGGGCAGATAAATTGCCAGAGACTGGATGTACTATCCCACCTGAAGCAGGTTTTTAAAAAACCCAACAAGATAATGTATGAAACAATGATTTCCAGACAGTAGATACCAGGAAACACAGGGCAGTGATTCCTGAGAGATGAGGAAATAAACAAGGTAAGCCCTGTAATTGCCTTGGCTTAACTAGGAGAGAGCTTTGAGGCTACCGTGCAGGAAGGGGGAGCCCCAGAGGCCAGGAATTCCCCTGAGTCAAGGAAATGGCGCTGGGAATCCAACCTCCAAGGAGTGGAGTGCGAGGGAGGAGAGAGATACCACAAAGAAAGCTCCACGGGCGGCAGGAAGTCCACCTGAGCGCAGGAAAGGAGCAGAGGGAGAAGACCTGGCACTCCACCGGAAGAAACAATGTCCCCTCTAGCCAGAGTAGAAAACTTGACTTTGTGCAAAATGCCCACAGAGCTTACCAAACCTCATTCATTTCACTGAATTACCCTTACAGCCTTGACCCCGAAACACTCACCCACGAACCCTAATAAAGGCACGTGCCGCACCCTGCCTTGACCTGCCAGTGTGGCCCCTCAGGGTGTCCATGTACTTTGTTCAGGACCTGTGAGTAATCAACTTCTCTATTTCAATCTCTCTTGTCTGTACTTGAGCCACAACTCATCCAGTACCCAATGTTCCACTACCAAATGTCAATTTGACTCAATCATAACAATATACAGTGAAGTACTCAGTTCAGTTCAGTTCAGTTGCTCAGTCATGTCCGACTCTTTGCGACCCCATGAATTGCAGCACGCCAGCCCTCCCTGTCCATCACCAACTCCTGGAGTTCACCCAGACTCAGGTCCATCGAGTCAGTGATGCCATCCAGCCATCTCATCCTCTGTCGTCCCCTTCTCCTCCTGTCCCCAATCCCTCCCAGCATCAGAGTCTTTTAACCATCAATAAATGGAATGAACTACTGATACACACAGTAATAGGAATGAATCTCAATATTTATGTTGAAAGAATGTGGGTAAAATATCTGTGCTGTGTTTGATGCTGTATTCTATCACTCACTACTTAGCTACTTTAACATACAGAAATTATCAACACAATGCTCTACAGAATGTAAGGCACTTAAAGACAATTTGTGGTTTTGATTAAATTATTATTTAAAGGTAGAGATACACACAAATTAACCTAGAATAATTTTAGAAGAAGAATCCTTTGCGATAAATATATCCAGCTGCTCCCCCATCCCACCAGAATTTGCATGATTTACCCAAAGTGATATATTTAGTAGAAAATCTAGATGTCTAGCAAGTTATTTTCACTCACTCTGAAGATCTCCTCTGAATTATGAATAAGCCACAGTTTTAAAACATAATTTTTAGCAACTGGTCTTATGAAATCCACTATCTGGGGACTTTTTCCTAAGGAAAAAGAAAAGTTAACCACAAGGAAATGCTTCAGATGAAATTGATAAGTGATGATTCAAGGTTTCTTTCAGTCTCATTTCTTTATTCAATAAAACCCCTCTGGTGGAAAAGACATTTACTTATCTTCATATATTTTCTCCATACATAAAATATGGAGAAAATGGAGCTGCTTTGACTAGAGGCAAACAAAGCAGTATTTTGTTCACTCTACAAATGAATTAGAAATCTTCTCACAAGTCCCAGAGACTCTAAGGGAATGTTCCTGAATCTGGTGATTCCCTCCAGATGGAAACCAAACATTCCTGGCTACTTCCAAACCACCACACCAGTTTCTCAGCTAGTAAGGATTTAACAATGGAATGTGGAGGGTGACTGAGATTCCAATGATCATTTACCTTTGACTCACGTGGCATCAATTCTCCCAGAACTCCTAAGACTGATGCTCTGATATCACCAGGGTAAATGACTTAACAATATTACCAAGCTTACCTACCTATTACTCTCTCACTGAGAGAATCTGTGTACCCAAAGGGTTAAAATATACTTTGCTCCAGGTTTCCTAACTTTTATACCTCCTCAGTTTAGCTTAAAATATTTAATTTTTTTATTTTCAGTTTTGATGACTTTTGAAATATATAGTTAAATTATGAGAGAGATCTAATGCCTTCAGTTAATTACTTAGTTATAGATATTCAGGAATGCTCACCCATTACTTAGAGCAATAGTTCTTAAAGTATGGTTCTCTCTCACTAATAGTCTTGCTTCATACTAAATGAGCAAATAAAAGCCTTCAGTGGAAATCCCCTCATCTTCCCACCACCTATACAAATGGACTGGCATCTCTGCCCCTCTTCTCATTTTAGCTTATTTTGCAGAAATTACTTATTGTCCATCAAAGGCCCATCTTTATATTATGTTGAAAGAATGTGGTAAAATATCTGTGCTGTGTTTGATGCTGTATTCTATCACTCACTACTTAGCTACTTTAACATACAGAAATTATCAACACAATGCTCTACAGAATGTAAGGCACTTAAAGACAATTTGTGGTTTTGATTAAATTATTATTTAAAGGTAGAGATACACACAAATTAACCTAGAATAATTTTAGAAGAAGAATCCTTTGCGATAAATATATCCAGCTGCTCCCCCATCCCACCAGAATTTGCATGATTTACCCAAAGTGATATATTTAGTAGAAAATCTAGATGTCTAGCAAGTTATTTTCACTCACTCTGAAGATCTCCTCTGAATTATGAATAAGCCACAGTTTTAAAACATAATTTTTAGCAACTGGTCTTATGAAATCCACTATCTGGGGACTTTTTCCTAAGGAAAAAGAAAAGTTAACCACAAGGAAATGCTTCAGATGAAATTGATAAGTGATGATTCAAGGTTTCTTTCAGTCTCATTTCTTTATTCAATAAAACCCCTCTGGTGGAAAAGACATTTACTTATCTTCATATATTTTCTCCATACATAAAATATGGAGAAAATGGAGCTGCTTTGACTAGAGGCAAACAAAGCAGTATTTTGTTCACTCTACAAATGAATTAGAAATCTTCTCACAAGTCCCAGAGACTCTAAGGGAATGTTCCTGAATCTGGTGATTCCCTCCAGATGGAAACCAAACATTCCTGGCTACTTCCAAACCACCACACCAGTTTCTCAGCTAGTAAGGATTTAACAATGGAATGTGGAGGGTGACTGAGATTCCAATGATCATTTACCTTTGACTCACGTGGCATCAATTCTCCCAGAACTCCTAAGACTGATGCTCTGATATCACCAGGGTAAATGACTTAACAATATTACCAAGCTTACCTACCTATTACTCTCTCACTGAGAGAATCTGTGTACCCAAAGGGTTAAAATATACTTTGCTCCAGGTTTCCTAACTTTTATACCTCCTCAGTTTAGCTTAAAATATTTAATTTTTTTATTTTCAGTTTTGATGACTTTTGAAATATATAGTTAAATTATGAGAGAGATCTAATGCCTTCAGTTAATTACTTAGTTATAGATATTCAGGAATGCTCACCCATTACTTAGAGCAATAGTTCTTAAAGTATGGTTCTCTCTCACTAATAGTCTTGCTTCATACTAAATGAGCAAATAAAAGCCTTCAGTGGAAATCCCCTCATCTTCCCACCACCTATACAAATGGACTGGCATCTCTGCCCCTCTTCTCATTTTAGCTTATTTTGCAGAAATTACTTATTGTCCATCAAAGGCCCATCTTTATTTGTCCTCTGGATTCTCAGTCACAAGGACCTCCATCCATCAGTAACCCCCTCTCTCTGTTGGCTCATTCTCATCGGCATACAATTTACTCTAGTTTCTCCTTTCTTTTAAAATTATCTTATTTTGATTCTGTATTATCCTTCAACTACATCCCATGTCTCTGCTCCTTTTTTTCAAGTCAAACATCTCATCTCAAGTCAAACAACATTAAGGATTGTTCTCACATGCTCACTTCATTTGACTTCTAATTCAGTCTTTCCAAAAAAATGTTTCTTGCATGCATGTGTCAAAATGATATATCCTAATAGAGTCAAATAATCTTTTAAGGAATTTTAAAACAGAGAGCAACTTCTTAGTCATCTTCCCCTTCTCCCCCAATTTCCTTCCCTGGAAGCAACTACTCAAGTCTTTTAGTGAACTTCCTTGGAAATCCCTTGAAATAATAGGTACATTACTATTCTTGCTCTTTGTGTTTTACACAATATCTCTTATTCTCTCTCTATGGAAAATGAGGATTTCTCTCTCCTCTTCTACCACCATCACTCACACACACGCACACACACACGCGCACACACACACACACACACACACACACACACACTTTATCCCCTCAACCTCTTCAGCTAGTCATAGTGCATTTTTTAATATTTATGTTCATAGTTTACATTATTATGTCTATGTGTGATTTAGAGCTGACCCATGTAGCAGTAGCAGCAGCAGCAGCAGCAGCATGTAGTAAAACTATTACTAGTCTTTCTTTCCAGCATAATATTTTTCTTCTAGAGACAGTTCCTTTTTCTTTTTTTCATTTTCTATTCCTTTTTTTTAAGTGGACATATATGGTTGTCTTTAAAAAACTGGTTTTGTCTTCTTAAAAAGAAAAATTCTCACATAAAAAAGAGATAGTGTAGAAATATGCTTTTTTAAAAAGGAGACTTCATAAGTGTCTCTAGCAGACACTCCTGGTGCCCATCTACATCCATTCAGCCCTTACTACTGTGGAGCAGGCTATTTCAACTTCCACCTGTGAACACACTGCCGTCTCTTTTCATAGGAGTTTTCTTTGGGACTCATGTCCTCTCTATTGAGGCGCACTGCAATCCAAAAGTACCAGAGAATGACTACTCCCTGGGAGCAGTCCTTAAGTAATGACTGAAGGGAGTTGTATAAATGCCCTAGCTCTCTTCCTCAGGTGATGTACTCTGAAAGACAAGTTCAAAGTTCCGAACTCTGTAGTTCAAGTTCCAAGTTCCCTGCTGAAAATAAGCTCCAGTCTCCCACAATGACCGCTTGATAGCACACTCTTTATTGACTACCTTTTTGTTCCTGTATCACTCCACTAATGGTGTTTCCTGGGATAACTTCCCAAATAAAGGACTTGTACTTGAATCTGTCTTTCCATGACTGCTTCTTGAAAAATCCAAACTAAAACAAAAGTGCTGGGTATTTCCTGTTACATCACTTTTTAGTGGTATCTGCTGTCTCAATTTTAGAGATTCTAAGGCTGACAGGGGAGAAGGCAATGGCACCCCACTCCAGTACTCTTGCCTGGAGAATCCCAGGGACGAAGGAGCCTGGTGAGCTGCCGTCATCGGGTCGCACAGAGTCGGACATGACTGAAGCGACTTAGCAGCAGCAGCAGCAGTTGTCTCAATTTTAGAGATGCTAAGACTGATAGGGGAGAAGGCAATGACACCCCACTCCTGTAGTCTTGCCTGGAAAATCCCATGGACAGAGGAGCCTGGTGGGCTGCAGTCCAAGGGGTCTCGAAGAGTCAGACACAACTGAGTGACTTCACTTTCATTTTTCACTTTCATGCGTTGGAGAAGGAAATGGCAACCCACTCCAGTGTTCTTGCCTAGAGAATCCCAGGGATGGTGGAGCCTGGTGGGCTGCCGTCTATGGGGTCGCATAGAGTCGGACACGACTAAGGCAACTTAGCAGCAAGACTGATAGGAGGCTACAGGTGGTGTCAGCCTCATTTCTCCATTATAAAGTTCCCTTGCCTACCTGTATTAGTCAGGGTTCTCCAGAGAAACAGAACCGGTAGGATAGACAGATAGATATTTATCATAAGGAACTGGCTCACCTGATCATGGATGGTTAGAAGTCCTAAGGTCTGAGGTCAGTAAACTGGAGACCCAGGAATTATAAAGTTCCCTTGCCTACCGTATTAGTCAGGGTTCTCCAGAGAAACAGAACCGGTAGGATAGACAGATAGATATTTATCATAAGGAACTGGCTCACCTGATCATGGATGGTTAGAAGTCCTAAGGTCTGAGGTCAGTAAACTGGAGACCCAGGACACAGGTGGTGCAGTTCCAGACCAAGTCCAAATGTCTGAGAAGGAAGAGAGCTGATGGTGTATTCCAGCATGAAAAATAGCAAGCTCGAGATCTAAGAGCCAATGTTTCAGTTCAATTCTAAAGACAGGAAAAAAGACCAATATCTCAACTCAAGGAAGTAAGTCAGGAGGAGTTCCCTTTTAGTTGTAGAAGAAACATAATTTCGTTCTATTTAGGCCTTCAGCTGACTGGATGAGGATCACCCACATTAGGGAGGGCAACCTAGTTTACTGTCTACTGATTCAAATGTTAATATCACCCAGAAACACAGACACACCCAGAATAATGTTTAACCAAGTATATGGGCACCCCTTGGCCCAGCCAAGCTGACACAAAATTAGCCATCACATTATCTTTCACCTAACACTTTTATCAATTACTAATGGTTACTGCCTGGTCATATCATTTACCTGGACAGATGTTTAAAATGGTGATTTTTTTTTTTAAATGCCAGTATTCCTTCTGCATTTATTAGCTGAAACTCTATCCATATGAACTTTCCCTTCCTTATCAATTATTTTATTACCCTGAAATATAGTTTGTACAGAAAGGATGCAATAAATGTATCTTTTCTGATGACTTGGTTTTCTAAGGAGTTATCACTAATTTAATCCTAAACTATGTCAGCTGTCTAAATTATTTTCAGTATGTCACTCTCATCAGATGCTCTATCAATTTCATCTTCCTAAACCGAGCTCTCCAGAGAAAGCAACGGCAC
Source organism: Madoqua kirkii (assembly GCA_006408675.1). Lineage (NCBI taxonomy): Eukaryota > Metazoa > Chordata > Mammalia > Artiodactyla > Bovidae > Madoqua > Madoqua kirkii. Next base: position 16,042 of record SJYC01023452.1, read on the forward strand.
CCCCGTCCAGTACTCTTGCCTGGAAAATCCAGTGGGTGGAGGCTGGTAGGCTGCAGTCCATGGGGTCTCGAAGTCGGACACAACTGAGTGACTTCACTTTCACTTTTCACTTTCATGCATTGGAGAAGGAAATGGCAACCCACTCCAGTGTTCTTGCCTGGAGAATCCCAGGGACGGGGAAGCCTGGTGGGCTGTTGTCTCTGGGGTTGCACAGAGTCGGACTCGACTGAAGTGATTTAGTAGGAGCAAACTGAGCTCTCCAAGGATTTTCTGACTTCATGGAGAAGCTTCTGGATGATTATCCTCTAGACCTGATCCACAGCAGTCATCCCGGGATCTCCCTTCATTAGAATTCCCTCCAGCTGTTTCCTGTGTGGGAGCTCCTATTCTCTGAATGCTGTTTTCCCTGTTCTATTTAAGTGAGGCATATCCTCCAGGTTTCTTTAAGAGAGGGTGTACGATAATTCCAAATTCTAGGTTGGAAACATTTTTTATTTTCTTCTTTGTTTTTCTTCATGGAAATACTTTTTGTTTTAGAGCATTTGTTTTCTAGCTCTTGGTGTTTTTCTTGATAGCTTCAGTTCCTATTTTTTTCCTCTTGAGAGAAAAAATTCTGCATGAAGAGACTGTGGAGTCTGCTTTTTATCAACTGCTAAATGTATGAGGGAGACAGCAGAGGCGGGCTGGGAGAGGCAGCCCTGCCAGCTCTGTAGGGCTGAGGAGCACCCAGCCGTATTCCTAGCAGCCATTCACTGTGGTGAGAGCCAGCTTCAGTCCATTTTCACTCCTCATTCTTTGTTTGTGAACTCTCCTCCTGGAAGCTTTGCAGGATTTCCAAACAACTTCTGAGCACCGGGGAACAGTGTTTGGAAATTTCACAGTGCTGTGCTTTGTATGCTTGGTATTTACCTGTTTAGCTGGACATTCAGGGAAGCTCTGAAGTCCTTCAGTGACAGTAAATTTTGTCGAATAATTTTTCTGGGTTATTTCCTCTGGTGAGCTTTCTCTTTCTGCAACTTCTAATATTGGAATCTTAAATTTTCTAGACTGTTCTTTCAATGTTTCTCATCTTTTTTTTTTTTTTTTTTTCTGTGCATCTGAAAGATATCGACACCTTTCTTCCTCTCCTGCTATCTTGTTTTTAATTTCCAGGAGCCCAATTTTGTTTCCTGAATACTTTTGGCATTGCCATTTCATTGGTAAATCTTTCAATATGTATCTCTAAAATTACTTCTTTAATAACAACAACACTTTTTATCACAACAGAAAAAGTTAAGTCTTTAATAACAAGAGTCTAGGGACTTTTTAAATTTCCTGTGTTAAAAAAGATTTTTTTGTTTGAAGCAGTGTTCAAGTAAGTTTATGTGTTTCAACTGCTTATTTTCCATGTTATGTTTTAATATCGAGTTCTTCCTTATTTATTTTTTCCAACCATTCAGTTACTGAAGAGTCAGGTCATTTATGATGTAGAGTTTTCCACAGTTTGGACTCGACTGATTGTATTTATGCTGATTTTACATCTTCCTCTTTCCTCTAAATTAACTATAAATTGATGTAACCTGAAGACTTTATTAGAATCAGATTTGACTTTTTGGGGGGCATTAATACTTTCAGGAAGCAAAAAGTTCTAATGTTCTTTATTTTCATGATTTAGCAGCCATTGATGATCATTGTCTTTTTTATTTCATTAAATGGTATAAAATAATATTATAAACTTATATTTCTTTCTGAATTTATTAGCCATATGTCTACAAATGAAAAATTGCTCTCATCAGCTTTTTCATTATCTGACTGACAGTTAGTGCATGGTACAATTAGCAAATGCTTAATATTTTCCTTTTGTCAGTTTTCAAAATAATGAGTAGGTTTATTAGCATCTTCCAAGGATTACAGTGAGTTCTTTTTAAACTGTCACCATTATGAACATCTAGATTTAAACGTATTTGACTTGTTTCAATACCTTATAGATTTTACCCCCTTTAACCCTCTAATTGTGTAATTTTGTTTTTAATTATTTTTGGCTGTGTGGGGTCTTTGTTGTTATGCCTTTTTAGTTGCAGCGAGTGGTGGCTACTCTCCAGTTGCAGGGTAAGGCTTCTTGTTGTGGTGGCTTCTTTTGTTGTGGAGCATGGGCTCTAGGGGTCTGGGCTTCAGTAGATGTGGTGCACGGGCTTAGTTGCCCTGAGGCATATGCAATCTTCCTGGACCAGGGATTGAACCTGTGTCTCTGCATTGGAGGCAGATTCTTCATCACTGGACCACCAGGGAAGTCCCTAATTGTGTAATTTTGACAGAGGAAATCTTCTTCTGTTTGCCTTCTGAGTCCTTTTTACGTAATCATACTGGGTTGGTTGTTTTTTTTTTTTTTTTTTTGACAGTTCCTTGTTTTGGATTTGACAAGTTGTTTCAGGCTCATTTGCATGATGTCTGAAATAATAAATTTGAATTGAAAACTTACGATACATTTTACCTGAAAAAGTCCACAAATATTGAGTAACTCAGAAACATTAAACACTCCTGGAAGCCTAGATTGTGATATCTAAAAAACATTTGCTTCTGAAAACCAGGAATCCTGGGTCTCCTTAGAGAAACGGCTGATTCCAGATGTGGTGTTGTGTTTTCATCTGAAGCTTGGGATCCTCTTCCAAACTCATTCTGTTACTGGAAGAGTTCAGAAATTCATTGAAATTAAGTTCTTCGTACAGACTGTAAATGAAGAATCCCCAAAGAAAAAGCTGTAAGGAACCATCGGCAATTTGAGGATCAGATTTTTAGATACGCTACTCTGACAGCAATGACAAAGAATGGAGTGCGTGGGCAGTGGAATCACAAGATGCTTATATACAGAGATTAGTGGTGATTCTTCCTGGATATGGGGAAGGCCTAACACTAAGACAGTAGCAGTGAGGTGAGGTGAGGTGAGGTGAAGTCGCTCAGTCGTGTTCGACTCTTTGCGATCCCGTGGACTATAACCTACTAGGCTTCTCCGACTATGGGACTCTCCAGGCAAGAATACTGGAGTGGATATTTCCTTCTCCAGAGGGGATCTTCCCGACTCAGGGATCGAACCTGGGTCTCCCACATTGGAGGCAGACGCTTTAACCTCTGAGCCACCAAGGAAGCCCTCTTATACTAAGGGGCCAGATTATCTAGTGACAGTAGCAGTAGGGTAAATAAACAGGGGACTGGTTTGCTAACTATTAAGAATGTATGACTGATGCCAACTTGGGCATGTACAAGTTCCTATCCTTCCACTGACCCTACCCAGGACTGTACTCTGCAGTAAATCATTTTACTGTCATCAAGAGCTTTATAGTTAATAGATACTATTTAATAATCATTAGGATCCAGTGGCTTCCCTGGTGGCTCCAACAGTAAAGAGACAGCCTGCAATGCAGAAGACTTGGGTTCGATCCTGGGTTAGGAAGATCCCCTAGAGAAGGGAATGGCAACCAACTCCAGTATTCTTGCTTGGAGAATCCCATGGACAGAGGAGCCTGGTGGGCTGCAGTCCATGGGGTTCCAAAGAGTTGGACACAACCTAGCGACCAACACTTTCACTTCAGGACCCAGTGGCCTCTATGCTATCGTAGTCCCTGAACAATGATGAAGAGCTTCGCTGACATTTTCCCAGAGCCCAGGAGACTAGTTAGCCGTCTATAAATCTTGACTTAGGAATGCACTTCCTGTTTCTAAACACTACTCCGATTCCCTTGGCTAACTATAAAACTGCCCCAATGGCCCCTCAGCAGCATATGCAGTGAAAATGCAAGTGCCTCTGGATCACAGTCCTTCTGATCCCATCCTGTGTTACTGAATAAACAAATCTGTTGATTACATGAACTTCCCTGGTGACTCAGACTGCAAAGAATCTGCCTGCAGAGCTCGAAACCCGAGTTCCATCCATGGGTCTGGAAGATCCCCTGGAGAAGGGAATGGCAATCCACTCCAGTATTTTTGGCCTGGAGAATTCCATGGATAGAAGAGTCTGGTGGGCTACAGTTCATGGGATTGCAGAGTCGGACAGGACTGAGCTAGCGACTTTCACTGACTACATGGAGCTGCCTGTCTCATTTTTTTTCAGTTGCAAGATACCTTCTCAGTTTGGTGGGCATTTTTCATTTCCTTTTGTCCTCCAACAAAGAGGCAGTAACGTCAGTCTTAGTGATTGGTGTGGGCATTCTACTCAGTGGTAACCAAGGGCTCTCCCTCAGCCTGGATTTCATTCCTCTAAGGATTTCATGAGAAGCTAATAAAATACATGCCCCGTTTTGACTTAGCCGGTGAGAAGTACCTGACAGAAATCTCCTCAAGAGACGTCTTCTAGTGGGCACGGAGGCACCTGGCAGATAACCGCTAAAACAGAAGAGATGTTAAGTACTGATGGTGTATTGACTTTTTTTTTTAATTGTTGGGCAGAATTTCAAAACGAAGCAGAATGTGTGGACAATAAGCTGTTCAATCTTCTCTTTGAGATGCTGGAAATTGCTTTTTATATGTACCCAAGCCGAGATGAGCACAGACTTGGAAAATAGGAAACTGGTGACCGGGCTAGTGGAGGAAAAGACAGGCGCGTGAGATCACGTCAACGTCTTCTTTCTAGTAAACAGCAGCAGGGAGCCAAACCCGTCAACTGCTGGGAGGCTGGTATCTTGTCTCTAGGTGGAGGCTTGGATCCCGGGTCCAGCCTCCACGCATGCGCAGCGCATGGTGCGAGCCGGGGAGGGACCAAGGAAGTTCCACGACTCCCTTCTCAGGCTCCGCCCCTTCTCAGAAGGGGAGGAGCGTCGTGCGCGCTCGCGTCGGTGCGCGCCCAGAAGCCCGCCCTCAACTCCTGCCTCCGGTCGCTCCACCCCACACACCTCTGCCCCGGACCCATTTCGGAGGCGCGGCCGACGCGGCGCGCAGTCAGAGCCACGAGCACGAGCGCGTGCGTACGACAGCGCGCGCCAGCCTCGTCGCGAGGAGAACCCGCCTTCCCGCCCCGCCCCCGCCGGCCTCAGGTCCTCTGGCTTCGCTCCCGGCGCTGAGAATCCCGGCGCTGAGAATCCCGGCACCCGCGCGCGCTGTGTAGCCATGGAGGTCCCCGGTAGCCTGTGCAAGAAAGTCAAATTGAGCAATAACGCGCAGAACTGGGTGAGTCGAAGCAGATATGCGGAGGCGGCTCTGAGAGGCTCCAGCTGCAGATCCATTTGGAGCCACCGCCCGCTCCTTCTGCATCCTGCTTGGAGAATCCGGAAGGGTACCCGAGGCCGCGGCGCCTTCCACCGGGGGCGGTGGGTGGTGCCGAGTGGCGTGGCGTGGCGTGGCGTGGCTGGGGCTGGGGTCTCGGGCTGGGCTCTGCAGGCAGTCGGAACCACGGCCCGTAGGAAGAACGCCCGCTTCTTCAGCTCCACGGCTCGGATGAGACCTCGAGGACTATCTTTCGGGAGTGAGCTGGCGGCTGCTGAAACCTCCGGCGAGGGGAAGCTGCCCGCATCCCTTCCAGTGGTCTGAAGGTCTGCAGAGAAGCGGAGGCCGGCGCCTTTGGTGCATTCCTGATTTTTCTTGGCTCTGCCAGTGCAGTTAGCCCAGGTTTAGGTCCATCTCCATGTCTTTCCATTTCTGACTTAAAACACGAAGGGAGAGTACCCAACAATGTGGCCATTCATGAGTTGAGACTGCCCTAAACTGAGGTTCTTTGTGACTCGGTGTTAAACTGGAATATTTAACAACGTGGAAACTAAAATGTAGGGGGCAACTAATGGTTTATAACGTTTAGCAAGGACTGCCTGTTGGCTTTGATGGGGAAGTATTGTGTCCTCAGAAGATTGCTTCCTTCCTTAATTATTCTTGCTAAGAAATTGCCTTTAGCTAAGCTTTTATAAGTGAGGTGGGAGTAGGGTGGGGGAGGAGGTGTCCTACTCTGGAGGCCGGAAAGGCCTTGGTTTTAAGTCTGGATGGAAATTTTTTTTCACAGTACAGCAATATCATGAGGTTTAAATGCAGCCTTCTAAGTCATCATTACCCTTGGTGAATCGAAGGGAAAAAAAGCCATTTCAGACAAGTGTTCATTTCAAGTCATTAATTTACCATTTCTGAGGTTACCAAAGATTCTCACCGGATTCCTTTCTCCTTTTAAGTTACTTCACTCTTCCTTTAGGTGATAAGGAGGGAGAGGACATAAAAGATGAATTAGAACGTTGAGAAGGAGCCCTGGACTACCAGTCTGGTCTCTGGTTCCAACTTTGCCATCTAGTAGTTGTTTGATCCTGAGTGAAAACGCTCGACGTCTTTAAATCTCAGCTGACTCAAAGATATAATAGCCTGTACTTCTCTAGACAGTTTTGAGGAGTAAAGAAGGAAATGATTTGGAAAGGTCAGTGATACCACTGCTATGCAATTATTGATATTGCTCCTGTTACTCTGAGGTATTTCCTGGTGAGGGACAAAGGATTGGTTAAATTAGAGTATTCACAGGTCATTTCAGCTACACTGTCTGTAACTCATTTACTGTTCCACTTGCCAAAAAGTGCATATATTTTGTAGAGCCCTCAGAGAAGATGAGAAATGAGGGACTAGGAGCTTGCCTTCCAGCTGGTCATGGCCTGGTTGGGGTTGTAGTTGGCATTTGCTGGGTGATGAATATGTCATTACAGGCCCAGTTATTTTATCACAATTTAGAGGAAAGATTAATCTGGATATTTTGGAGAGGATTTATGGAAGAGAGGCCTTCCTTGGTGGCTCAGACGGTAATGCGCCTGCAATGAGGGAGACTTGGATTGGGAAGATCCCCTGGAGAAGGGAATGACTGCACACCCATTTCATGGACACAGGAGCCTGGCAGACTACAGTCCATGGGGTTGCAAAGAGTTGGACAGAGCTAAGCAACTTTCACTTTTGTGGAGAAGTGTGCTTAGGTTTTTGAGGTAGAGGGAAGCTGTATGAATAAGGTCTAGGAACAAAAATAATTTATTTATTGTAATATTATTATAATTACTATAAATAAAATAATAATTGTTATTTACTCCAGGAACAATGAAGAGACCTGTGTATCTACTCTGGAGGGCTTTTGTTGACTGGAGATAAGATTGAATAAGCAGTCTGGGGCTAGGCTATATAGTTGTTAATGTTTGGCTGCTGAGTTGAGACTAGATTCTGTGAGAGATTTTTGATGAAGCTAGAATTTTTAATTTTCAGGGCCTCGTAAATCTTTCTTTGACCCAATAGGGAACACCCATTATCTTTCCCTCTCATGTACATCAACTGATAGCCCCATGTGTAGAGAATGCACACACCTTTCAAGTTCCCAACACATGATGAAATTGGTATTCCAGAGGGACTGGTCTGCTGAAGAAATTAGATGCTGTTAGAGCCCACATGTAGGAGTCCTGGCAAACAGACAGGGTTATGCTGCTGCTGCTGCTGAGTCGCTTCAGTCGTGTCCGACTCCGTGTGACCCCATAGACGGCAGCCCACCAGGCTCCCCCTTCCCTGGGATTCTCCAGGCAAGAACACTGGAGTGGGTTGCCATTCCCTTCTCCAGTGCGTGAGAGTGAAGTCGCTCAGTCATGTCCGACTCTCAGCGACCCCATGGACTGCAGCCCGCCAGGCTTCTCCGTCCATGGGATTTGCCGGGCAAGAATACTGGAGTGGGGCGCCATTGCCTTCTCCAAGACAGGGTTATAGTGAAGTTTAAATGAATTAAAAGGTTTGAAGCGTGCCTGTGCATCGGTTCATGTGTTTTTCTTTTTATTGCTGTTAACTCATCCAGTCGTGAGAGTGCAACTGGAGCTGGGCTAACGTGGTGGGAAACAGAATAGCTGCCCTAACAGTATTCTAGGAAGAGTTATGAGGGAGTGACCAGAGTTAGGGGTTGAAAGAGGGAGTGGTGTTAAAAGATGATTTAGCCCTGGGAGCTGGGGAGAATAGTTGTGGCATGCAGGGGATTTTGAAAATAGATTCAGGGCTGGAGTGATAGTGAAGATAAACACTGAGGAAAGTTTACTGTTCGCTGGAGACAGTTTGACATTATTTGGTAAATTAACTTACTGATTTTTTGTAATATTTTTGAGGTGAGTATCATGAGAGACAGTGGTTTAAAGCAAGGATCCTGGAACTGGCTACCTGGACTTGATTCTGGGTTTCACGGTTTACTCATGTGTAACCTGTGGCTAGTCACTTAATTTCTGTGCCTCTACTTTGCTCCTCTATAAAGTGGGAATGATAGTCTCATAGGGATATTGTGAAAATTAAAGGAGTTAATGTGTGAAAAATGCTTAGGACAATGTCTGCCATATAGCATTATGTGTCTGTTAGCCCTTACAGCCTTAGTGTTACGTGTGTTAGCTCTTATTTTTGCAGTTATCCTCTTTATTCCAATTGTTGCTCAGTCACTCAGTCATGTCTGACTCTGCGACTCCGTGAACTGCAGTATTCCAAGCTTCCCTGTCCTTCACCATCTCCCAGAGTTTGCTCAAACTCATTGATGTCCATTGAATCAGTGATGCCATTCAACCATCTCATCCTCTGCCACCACCTTCTCCTTCTGCCTTCAGTCTTTCCCAGCATCAGGGTCTTTTCCAGTGAGTAGGCTCTTCGCATCAGGTGGCCAAAGTATTGGAGCTTCAGCATCAGTCCTTCCAATGTATATTCAGGGTTGACTTCCTTTAGGATTTCCTCTAGGTTTGATCTCCTTGCTATCCAAGGGACTCTCAAGAGTCTTCTCCAGCACCATAGTTCAAAAGCATCAGTTCTTCAGTGTTCAGCCTTCTTTATGGTCCAACTCTCACATCTGTATATGACTTCTGGAAAAACTGTAGCTTTGACTATATGGACCTTTGTTGGCAAAGTCTTGTCTCTGCTTTTTAATATGCTGTCTAGCTTTGTCATAGCTTTTCTTCCAAGAAGCAGGTGTTTTTTAATTTCATGGCTGCAGTCACCGTCTGCAGTGATTTTGGAGCCCAAGAAAATACCAGTTAATGTCTCCATTTTATTGATGAAGAAGCTGAGGCACAGATATCATAGAGGTTGTAAGAAGTGGACCCAGTATTAAGCATGCTAAAGGTCTTCCCTGGTGGCTCAGACAGTAAAGCCTCTGCCTACAATGCGGGAGACTTGGGTTCAATCCCTGGATCAAGAAGAACCCCTGGAGAAGGAAATGGCAACCCACTCCAGTACTCTTGCCTGGAAAATCCCATGGATGGAGGAGCCTGGTAGGCTAAAGTCCATGGGGTCCCAAAGAGTCGGACATGACTGAGCGACTTCACTTCACTTTCTGTAAGGGACAGGCATTCTTAGTAGAGATAGTCTGTAGAACAAGGCTATGTATGTACTCAGTCGCTCCATTTTGTCCAATTCTTTGCAACCCCATGGACTGTAACCTGCCAGGTTCCTCTGTCCATGGTATTTTCCTGGCAAGAATACTGGAGTGGGATGACATTTCTTTCTCCAGGGAATCTTCCTGACCCTTTATTAAACGTGCTTCTCCTTCATTGGCAAACAGGTTATTTACCACTGAGCCATCAGGGAAGCCCATAGCTAAAGTACTGTCATCTCAGTATAAAAATGAGTTCAGTACTCTCATAATCAATACAAAATTATTAAGAAATATGCATAACTGTATTTTTTACACTTAGCACGCATCTCATTTCAGACTAACCACATTTTAAAACCTCCATAGGAACATGTAGGTAGCCAGTAGGAATCAAGTTAGGTGAAGATTGGAAATAAAGATTTGGTGGTTAAATTTGAGTTAGAGAATTTAGAGAGAACGGTGGTATCTTCATGTACCTACAAAAATAGTAAAGAAAATAAAAAATGCAGAGAGCCCTGTTAGCCTCCTCTTATCTCAGTCTGAGAAAACATCAGATGTAATGAATATCATCCTCCATCTGCCTTAACCTTTCTCCGTTGGGACTGGTTTTCATCTGCCTTTGGAAAACACTTCAGAGTGTGTGTTAGTTGGCCCTCGGCTCAGACCCAGGTGTCACTCACCCATTTTGTAGACTCAGGTTGGCCCAGATCCTTTGTCTGAACCTGCTTTATGGTGGAATTGGACCCTTGCTACCCACAGATTAGTCTGAGATCGATCTAGCACACTGGAAGCACATGGAGACTCATTCTGGTTTGCTGTTCCAGTTCCCTCTGTCCTCCACTCCCCAGATTCCTATAGCTCCATATGTCCAACATCAATTTTCTTTCTATACCTTACATTCTCAGGGTTTTACACAAGTTTTCCTTCTGCCCTGATGCCTGTTGACCTTTATCATCTGTGGAAATCTTTAGAGCCTCAGATGCCTTTACCAAAACAGTGTGGCCCTCCTGTGTCCACACACTCTAGTATGTAGGATGAATTGTTTCTGCACCTCCCTATTACGTTGCACTCTGCTGTTACCATGTAATCATATTTCGTTATAGAGGTTTTGTGTGTACACTGAGCTTCTGCTGATATAACAGGATGGGGATAAAGGTTACGGTGCAGAGTTAGCTAGGGTACTTCTGATATTAAAAGGCTTAGATAATTTGCTAGTAACTTAGCACAGCTTAAATAAGAGAGTAAGCTCCATATAGGGTAGGATTAAAATTACAGTTTTGTTCTTACTACCTGTGTAATCTTGGGCATGTTACCTAACTCCTGTGTGTCTCAATGTCTTCAAATGTAACAATGTGGATAATAAAACATACCTTGTAATGGAGCTAACAGTGCATGCCTCGTAGGGTTATAGCAAGGTTTAAATCAGTTAATATATTTAAAGCTCTATAGCTGGTGCTTTAAATGGGCGTTCTTATTTATTTAAGGCATTAAATTCAGGGTGTTTTTATTAGGTCATCAAATATTTAACACCTGGTTGGTGTATGCCTTTGTCCTAAGTGCTGGAGATGCAGTCATAAAAAGACAGACAGGGCTTGGCTCTCCTGGATATTGCATTCTACCTGGGAGAGAGTTAATAATAAAAAAGCAAATAAGTGAATGAGGTACTTTTCCCTTTTATCAGTTCTCCTTCTCTGAACAGTATGTCCCTCATACTGTTCAAAACCGTTCATAGAAGGCCAATGGCTCCTTCTGGATTTGAAGAGAAACTGAGGTGATAGAAAAGTGAGACAAGCATGCAGAAGCGGAACAGTGTGACATCTGAAAAGCCATATATATTCCTCCTTCAGAGCACGGACCTGGCTGGGGGCAGGGGCAGGTATTGCGCCGGAAGTTAGGGAGCCGCTGCGGGAAAAGTTGCCTAAAGAACAAGGAAAGCGAGATTCTGCCCAGAGTGTGCTCCGTCGTTGACTGACCACAAGAACAGGAAGGATCTGCATTGTCCGGTGTGGCAGCCACTAGGCACCTGTGGCAACTTAAGTTTAGTTAAAATGAAAAATTCTGTTTCAAGCACTACATTTTCATAGGAAGCTTATGGCCACTGTTTGGACCATGCAGTATAGAACATTTTTATCATCTCAGAAAGTTCTGTGGGATAGGGCAGGTCTAGATAATAACTCTGGGATGGCTACTGACATTTTTTTTCTACTTATTTGTGTATTTGTTTTTACTTTCTTCCTTGGGCAAGGAAATTTCTAGAGATGGTGACAACTTTGGAATCATGGTTTTGGGCAGTTCTGATGTTCTGCCTCTAGCAGGATACCCAGCTGTCAGCCTCCCCTTAACACAGTGACTTCTCTAAAGTTGGAGTGTGAAATCAGCCCCCCCAGCATGGCTCTGTTATATTGACCTATAAGAAGTAGTTTTCTTCTTCAGTGATTCTCAGCCAGGTAAAGATTCGCCACCTGCTAGGCGGTGTTTGGTAATATCTGGAGACATTTTTCGTTGTTACATTTATGTGTCTTTGTGGACAGGGTTGCTTCTGACGTGTTGGGCAGAGGCCAGAGTTGCTGCTAAAAAAAATCCTACAGTGCACAGAACAGCCACCTCAACAAAGAATTATCACCAGTGCCAGGGTCCAAAAGTCGTTAATGCTGAAGTTGAGAAACCCTTTTCTATGCTTTGAGTAAGAAAAAGGGGAAGTAAATTATGTAACTCCGAAACATATTACTGAATAGTTAGCTCACATGAAGAGGCTGTATCTGTTGTTTTTGTTTCTGTTTTTGGCATTCGCCTAAGTGGTAGTTTTCTCTATGAAATTTCCTTTCCCAAGGACACAGTTCTCTACTAAGTATGTTTTAACTGGATAAAAATAGAGGAAAGATCGGATACTATATAGAAATACAGTGAGATGACTGCAGCCGTTGTTGTTCTTTTCTCTAGTTTCTTCGATGCGTGCATCCTTCTCTCTCTTTCTCTCTCATGTGTTTAAGAGCTCAGCTCATTGCTTTGCAGTATATTCACACTTTTACAGCCATCACTAACCAATATCTAGTTTTAGAATATTTTCATCCCCCCCACAGGAAACCCTGTAGCCATTAGCACTCATCCTCTACCTTTCTCCTTTCCCCCTCTCTATTCCCTGACAACCAATAATCTACTTTTTTGTCCCTGGATTTCCCTGTTCTAGACTTTCCTCTGAATGAAATCATACAATATATCGCCTTTAGTGTCTGACTTCTTTAACTTGCTGCTGCTACTGCTGCTAAGTCGCTTCAGTCGTGTCTGACTCTTCGTGACCCCATGGACTGCAGCCCTCCAGGCTCCTCCGTCCATGGGATTTTCCAGGTAAGAGTACTGGAGTGGGGTGCCATTGCCTTCTCTTTAACTTAGAATAATGTTTTCAAGGTTCATCTAGTGTAGCCTGTGTGGATACTTTGTTCCTTTATGTGATTATATAGTGGTATGTTTTACCGATGTATCACATTTTGCTTAACCCTTCATTAGCAGATGAACATTTGAGTTTCTTGTACTCTAGTTGGTATGAATAATGCTCCTGTGAACTTTCATGCACAGATTTACTCTTAGCTGGTTTGAAGTAGACATAAATCCTCTTCGTGTGTGTAGGGAATGCCCCACTGTCACTGTGATGGGAGGCAGGGGCCTGTCACAGTAGAAAGGTTTCTTTATCTGTTTATTGTTTGTCTCCTTCCCTGAAATGTTCTTGATCATTTTTCTCCCATATCTAGGAGGGATCAATCAACAAATAATGAATGAATGAACAGATAGGTAATCTCAGATAGGTAATTCTAGTTTTCAGGAATCTCTTATGGCTGGGCTTCCCAATTAGAGGTCACCCAAGGGCCATTCCCAGAGAAGGCAATGGCACCCCACTCCAGTACTCTTGTTTGGAAAATCTCATGGACGGAGGAGCCTGGTAGGCTGCAGAGACTGCAGCCCTCCAGGCTCCTCCGTCCATGGGATTTTCCAGGTAAGAGTACTGGAGTGGGGTGCCATTGCCTTCTCTTTAACTTAGAATAATGTTTTCAAGGTTCATCTAGTGTAGCCTGTGTGGATACTTTGTTCCTTTATGTGATTATATAGTGGTATGTTTTACCGATGTATCACATTTTGCTTAACCCTTCATTAGCAGATGAACATTTGAGTTTCTTGTACTCTAGTTGGTATGAATAATGCTCCTGTGAACTTTCATGCACAGATTTACTCTTAGCTGGTTTGAAGTAGACATAAATCCTCTTCGTGTGTGTAGGGAATGCCCCACTGTCACTGTGATGGGAGGCAGGGGCCTGTCACAGTAGAAAGGTTTCTTTATCTGTTTATTGTTTGTCTCCTTCCCTGAAATGTTCTTGATCATTTTTCTCCCATATCTAGGAGGGATCAATCAACAAATAATGAATGAATGAACAGATAGGTAATCTCAGATAGGTAATTCTAGTTTTCAGGAATCTCTTATGGCTGGGCTTCCCAATTAGAGGTCACCCAAGGGCCATTCCCAGAGAAGGCAATGGCACCCCACTCCAGTACTCTTGTTTGGAAAATCTCATGGACGGAGGAGCCTGGTAGGCTGCAGTCCTTGGGGTTGCTAAGAGTCGGACACGGCTGAGCGACTTCACTTTCACTTTTCACTTTCGTGCCTTAGAGAAGGAAATGGCAACCCATTCCAGTGTTCTTGCCTGGAGAATCCCAGGGACAGAGGAGCCTGGTGGGCTGCCATCTATGGGGTCACACAGAATTGGACACGACTGAAGCGACTTAGCAGCAGCAGCCTTAGCAAGGGCCATTCCATTAAGAAATATCCATTAAGTCAATATTTAAATGTTCTTTAATCTGTAAAACAGAACAGTTGGCAAGCCATAATGTACATGCAGAGTGCATGCATGACAATCAGTGATCAAATAAACATGCCAGTTTCTTAGCTCTGATTGAGGAGATCCGGGATATGGCCAGAGATTCACTTGCTGAGGAGCAGACAGCCCTCTGCCAGTTTTGCTGTGCACCATGCTTTGAGGCAGCAAGGTTTTAAGTGTAGCCTTTACAAGTTGTTTTCTTAACCTCCAGGAATGTTTGCTGTTTGTGTTTGGCTTGTTAATGTTCAAAAGATTAGTTTCAGTCATCAGTAACTCACTAAACTAAAGCTTTTTTCTTATTGTACTCTTCAGTTTGTCCACATGGTACTCTACCATCTCTCTGGGTTATTCACTGTAAATTGGGATGTAAAACAAACGTGCCTGTGGCCATTTCAGGAATTCCCTTTTGAGGAATACACAGTTTGGTTGTGTGATAGATTTTTGAAGTCTAGAATTACTTCTGTTATTTGGTATATGCTTTGTGCCTTTGCAAATTCGGCTTAAAAATGTAAAGATCCTCTTAAAATCACAATAAACTCAGAAACCTTGAAATTCTCTAAATGTCATCATGGGAGAAGTTACTTTGTTCCTTAGGGAGGTGGACAGAATAATAAAACATCCCACTTGGAAGTTGTTGCTTCTACGTAATAGTTGGTAAGATTCTTCTCCTGTTTGATGGACTGTAGCTCTGCCAGGCTCGTCTGTCCATGGCAAATTAAGGTGGGTCAAAAAAGGGGCACAGGGTCAGCTGTGTGGCTACTGAGGACAGCAACAGAAGGTGTAGATATACGCCACAAATATGAGAGGCCACCTGACATTAGCCTGTTAAGAAGACTGGCAGTCATTTAGTCCCAGTCAGAGAAAGACAAGGAATCCTCTTGAATGAATTGTCCCAGTCCTGCTGTTGTTAAAACTTGTGAATGTCAGTTATCAGTTTATTTGCAAGCTATACAGAGAACACAAATCACACTTGAAATGTCTTATATCTGACTTTTACTGAGTGCAGACGAGGCTCAAGAAAAGAGGTTGGGGATTGTGAAAAACACAAAGAATCTGTAACTCATACTGCTTGACGAACCGACTCTCCTGAGCAAGTTCAAACTACATACAAAGAGACTCCTAAGAGTATAAAACAACAAATGAATCCTATGGGTGGTAAATGCTATAGTGACTGCCTGGCTGTACGTGCACCAAGCCAAATATTACCTCAAATCACCCAGACTGTTAGGAAAGAATAAGCCTGACTTTGTTGTTCTGTGGCTAGAAACTAGGCCAGTGAAGATCTGAGAACAGGAGTGGAGAGTCGGAAGGAAATAACTCACTCCTGGCCTTTAGTCACTAATGTCAAGTTTCCCCAGCAGAATTACAGGCAGGATTTGGCTAGAGTGGGATGGAAAAGGAAAAGAAGGGAAGAGGCCCGAGATTACATGCAGAAGTGGCCTTTGGGGTTTTAGTGAAATTCAGGCATATACCTACCATCTTGCAATTCCAATAGATTTTAAAAATGTTCTTTGGTTTATTCCGAAAAAGCGGGAATGAGGAGATTGTGGCAAATCTTTTTGAAAGTTTTGTTTTGTAATATGAAAAATATCCAACGTCCATAAACAGTAAGCCTCCTTGTACCCAGACTGCCATATTAGCTGCCAGAAATTTTTAAAACGTAGGAGGCGAGAGGCCTGGAGGGAGCATACTTTCCTATTGATTAAAACAACCTTTTATCCTATATCTTCTGTCAACCAAATCCTCTGCAGCTTATAGCTTCTCAGTTTTTTTTTTTTTTACATTCTACTCAGTTTAAAAAGAAAAGCAGAAGGTATTTTATGGTGCCAAAATGAATTAAAATTCATTGGATACACGTTTTTTCTTGCCCTAAAGCAAAATAACTTGGAAAAACATCCCCAAACAAATGACCAAGTGGAACAGGTTTTGCAAGTATAGACAGCACCCTCCTGGTGCCCCCCATTCCTGTCGTGTCCCCTTTCAGCAAACTCAGCTTCTGTCTCCTCCCAGGCTCCCCTGGCTGGGAGCTGAAACTGGACACTTAGCAAAGAGGTGCCATTGCTTGCCAAGAGATGCAGATGTCTGTGTCCGATACCCCGTGTTTTGTTTAAAATCCTGGAAATGCAGAGCCAGAAAGTTAGGTCTGCCTCCTCAGTTTAATGAAAATGAAATGGGAGACCCCCTATTAGCATTCTTCCTGATTCTGTTAATGAGATGGTTAGTGGGGGAGGGGTCCTTTTGGCTCCTGAAGTCCTTTTGCCCACTCCCAAGGGCAATGGGTGATAGTGAGAGGCAGATGGACAGAGATGCCTTCTCCTGTAGGCCCTGCGGTTGTGCAGGGAGATGAGGAAAGATTCCGAACCTCCGGCACTTCTTTAGGCTAGCCAGTTTTAGATAAGAATACATCTGGAGGTTGAAGATCTTGATGGAAAAATAGTCCCTTTTCGAAGTCCATGTGTGTATCCCTGGGAGGGTGTTTGCTCCCTGTTTTGGTGGCCTCTGGGTCAAGGTTGAATCCATCTCGACTGTTTCATGCGTCAACCCGAGCCACTCGTGTGGCTGTGGACGCACACAGTCTTGGCCACTGCTCTGGCTTTAAATGAATGGCTGCTGCCTGCAGCTGCCTTGTTCCGGCTGCCCAGCAGTCATTCTGGAGCTCCCCGTTGCTTCTCGCTTTTCTCTGCACTTGCTGTTCCCCGTCTGGAAGGGGCTTCCTTCAGAGGTCCTCAGAGACCTTCAGGGCCTTATTCTGGCTGAAGCCTTCCCTGGCCACCCTGTCTAAACGTCACCCTTCCTCTGACTCTTCTTCTCATTTTTGGCTTTATTTACATTCCCCTCCTGTTTGATGCTATTTCTAATTTACATAATTTCCATATTTATCTTGGTGTATTTTCTCTCCTCTGTTTTTCCAGTGGGTTCTCAAACTGGATTGGCATTGGAATCCCTTGAGGGCTTTAGAATGTAGAATGCTGGGCTTCCTCCCAAAGTTTCTGACTCGGTTTGCCTGGGATCCGTTCTGATAATTTGCATTTCTGGCATTTCCCATGCGTGCTTGCTCAGTCACTCAGTGGGGTCCGACTCTTTTCGATCTCGTGGACTGTAGCCTGTTAGACTCCACTGTCCATGGCATTTTCCAGGCAAGAATTCTGGAGTGAGTTGCCATTTCCTCCTCTTGGGGATAGTCCAGACCTAGGGATCGAACCTGTGTCTCTTGCATTGGCAGGTGGATTCTTTACCAGCATATCCCAGGAGATGCCAAAGCTGCTGGTTAGGGACCAGGCTTTGAGAACTCCTACCTTGGCAGGGAGGATTAGAACGGCCTCAGGAGGACAGTGATTTTATAGGTATTTTCATCAGAACCTAGAAGAATATCAGGCATGTAGTGTGCATTGAGTAGATATCTTTGAATGAGTGATGAATAAAACTGTGTTGAAAAAGAAGAGCTACACGAAGTATCAAACACCCAATTGAAAGAATGCTGACACTTATTTTACAAAGGCATAACTTGTTGGAAAGACCCTATAATTATGTTTTTGCTCCATGGGAGGGCAAAATAGAACCTATATGAATCATTTTTTTCAATTTTAGAAAACAACTTTATTGAGATAAATTTGCCTACCATAGTTTACCCACTTAAAATGTATGATTTGTAAATACATGTCGTTTAGTATATTTACAGAGTTGTGCAACCATTGGCACAGTCAATTTTAGAGCATTTTAATCACCCTAGAAAAGAACCCCCTTCCCATTAGAAGGCACTTCACATCCCAGTCTGAGGCTGTCACTAATCTACTTTCTGTCCCTCTAAACTTTCCTGTTCTGGATGGTTCACATATTAACAAATGGAATTACGCAGTATGTGGCTTTTGTTACCAGCATCTTTCACTTGGTATAATGTTTTTGAGGTTTGTCCATATTGTAGGATGTATTGGTACTTCCTTCCTTTTTTTAGCAAATACTATTTCCTTATATGGATATACCATACAATAAAAAAAAGCATTTTGTTTAATGATGCACAGTTGGGTTGTTTGACCCGTTGGCTTTTGCGAATCATACTGTTAGAGCATATGTGTACAGGTTTCATGTGGACTTGTGTTCATTTCTTGTGAGTATAAATCTGGGAGTGGGAATCATTTGGTGATTATGTGTAATGTTTTGTAGAACTGCTCTTTTTCAGAGTGGCTGTCCGTTTCCATCAGTGAACGTATGTGGATTCCGGTTTCCCCGTATCTTCACTAGCACTTGCTATTGCCTACCTTTTTAAAAATAATTTTACTTTACTTATTTAGTTTTGCTGCATCTTTGTTACTATACGGGCTTTTCTCTAGTCCTGGTGAACTGGGGCTGTTCTTCATCGCAATGCACGGCCTTCTCACTGCAGTGACTTCTCCTGTTGCCGAGCACGGGCTCTAAGGCACACGGGCTTCAGTGTTCATGGTGCACGGGCTTAGTTGCTCTGCAGCACGTGGATCTTCCTGGACCAGGGATCGAACCTGTGACTCCTGCATTGACAGATGGATTCTTCACCACTGAGCCACCGGGGAAGCCCCTTTGCCTGTCTTTTTGATTATAGCCGTCCTGGTGGGTGTGCAGTGCTGTCCTACTGTGGTTCTGATTTTTACTTCTTGGATGGCTGATGTGGTTGAGTATCTTTTAACATGCTTATTTGCCATTTGTATGTGTTCTTTGGAGAAATGTCTGTAAAGATCCTTTGAAGCCTATGTAGTTTTATACCCTTTCTGTTTAAGAAGAAAAAAATTGGGGAGAACAACAGTTGCATTCCATTTTTTTTTTCATTACGAATTTCGTGATACCTGCAGACATCCCTTCCACACCTCATTCAGGAATCTGCTCAAGAGGCTTTTCCTGATCATTCTTTTTAAAGAAGGAGTCACCCCCTATCTCTCTTTCCAATTTTATCCTGTTTTATTTTCAGAGAGCACTTGTCACTTTCTGATTTAATAATTAAGTTTATTGGTCTGTCTCCCAGTGGAACGTTAGCTCAATGAGGGTAGGGAACCTGTTTTGTTCACTTGGTGTACAAGTATGGCCTCAGGAATCACTGGTTGAATGGATGAATGAGAGAAGACAGGGCTCTGGAGTCTTCCATTCACAATTTATGGCAACTGAGGCAGATTATTTGACTTTTCTCAGGTTTAACACCTTAATCTGGAAAACGATAGTGGTAAGACTTTCTGCATCTTTGGGGAGCTGAGCTGTGCAGACTAAATTGGAGAAGGCAATGTCACCCCACTCCAGTACTCTTGCCTGGAAAATCCCATGGATGGAGGAGCCTGGTGGGCTGCAGTTCATGGGGTCGCTAAGAGTCGGACACGACTGAGCGACTTCGCTTTCACGCATTAGAGAAGGAAATGGCAACCCACTCCAATGTTCTTGCCTGGAGAATCCCAGGGACGGGAGAGCCTGGTGGGCTGCTGTCTATGGGGTCGCACAGAGTTGGACACGACTGAAGCGACTTAGCAGCAGCAGCAGACTGAGTCAGTTGGTGCATGTAAAGGACACCGTGCCAGGTACTCTAAAGAAAGGAAAAGCTGCTCGTATTCATCTTTTTCCCTTGCTTTTGTCATGTTACATAAGGCAGTTACTGTATGTTTGCAAGGAATATATGTTTACCTTTTAAGGGACTCAAGTAGACCAAAATTCTTTCTTTTTTCCCCCCTTTTTTTCCAGGGGATGCAGAGAGCAACTAATGTCACCTATCAAGCCCACCATGTCAGCAGAAACAAGAGAGGCCAAGTGGTGGGGACCAGAGGCGGCTTTCGTGGTTGTACAGTTTGGCTGACAGGTACGGTCCAGAGAGTTAAACCAGTTTTTCAAAAGCAGTGTTTATTATAGACAGCCTTGACCTGGGAATAAGCATTTGCAATTTTTGAGTCCTATTGTATCTGGAACATCATAACAGAGCTACTTAGCAATAACATATTTTCTTTTAGTAATTCCTCTTGTTCTTTATAAAATTGCTGTTAAATGGGAAAAATCAGAATGCACCTTAAAATTGCTTTCCATTCTGTTAACTTCTGCATGCAAATAAGAACTGGACTCTGCCTTCAAGACGCTAATAATGTAGACCATATGAGGAGAAAGAATGAGCGGTGAAGAATTTCACATTTTCTGTCACTCTTCCTTTGCTTTGGCCTCTGATTGATTCTTGTGTTGATTTTTCCAGAGTCTGTCTTGGAGAGGGTAAATTGATCCAGGTTTTGGAGGTAGTTTGAAAAATGATGGATCTTTTCACTGCTAGGAGTTTGATTTAAAATTTTGCTGCATCTTGCCAGTTTACCCATGTTGGAGGACAGAGGGAATGAAGAGTGTTTACTAAACTGAGAAGGTATCTTGAGACTGAATAACCAGGCAGGCAGTTCCATATAAGCAATGGATCAGTTTATTATAGGGTAACCTACTCACTGGGTGGGACCTGACAGTGATCTGGAAGCATTCTCAGCTGCACTCTGCACTGCCGGGGGACCTCCTGGGACAATCTGATAGTTAACCTAGGGTGTGGGAGTATGTGCTGGTACATAGGAAATTTATTCTTAAGTCAATATTTATGAATGGATAACTAGTCTTCCGGGTACCAGGAGTACGTTGGCTAAGGTCTTCATTATTGTTGGGGATTAACAGAGCATAGAGGTATCCTGGACCTAATGATCTTTAAACAGTATCTATTAACTGCAAATTCTTGATGACAGAGAAGTGAAATATAGTCCTGAGTAGGGTCATTGGAAGGACAGGAGGAACTGTATTGGCCCAAGATGGCATCACTTATGCTAACAGCCACACAACCCACTAAAATTTAGACTTATTTATTTTCCTAATGTAGACAAGGGTCCATCTTCCAGTGTCTTGTCAACCTGGATATTACTCACCCTTAAAATTTTTGCTATGACCAAAAAACAGCATTCCCAGTTTTTGTTTTTACAAATTAAAAGTTTCAGTTGTAGATAGGTGATATATTTCTGTATGTGGCACTTTTGCATTCTTCCCATCTCCTCATTCTTAGTTGAGATTGATGTTAAATTGCTATGTTTACATTGTCTAGACTTGTAATGGGCTTTCTAGGTGGTGCTGTGGTAAAGAATCTGGCTGTCATTGCAGGAGATTCATGAGATGTGGGTTTGACCCTGGGTTGGGAAGATTGCCTGGAGAAGGAAATGGCAATCCACTGCAATATTCTTGTCTGGAGAATCCCATGGACAGAGGCACCTGGAGGGCTACAGTCCATGGGGTCACAAAGAGTTGGATTCGCCTGAGCATGCTTGTAACATACTCTGTTCCAAATCTTAAATAGACATAATTGTTTGTATTTGAGTTCTGTGAGTAAATTGGGTCACCCTTATCACCTAATCATCAGTTCTTGTATTACGGCATGTCTGCTCGTGAGCTCTTTCTTTGAGTCACGTTTCTATGGTCTGTATTTTTGAAGTGGCTTTCTGTTAGATTCTAAATTCCCTGAGTTTTTATGTTTGAGAATGTCTTACCCATCTTTTATGACACTTGGTTGGGTAAAATATGTATTTGGTTCCTACTTTCTTTGTCTTAGAATTCTTAAAACATTACGCCATTTTCTTCTATTAAATATTGTGACTAATCTGACTTTCTTTACTCTTTACGAGCTTTTTTTTTTTAACCTGCATTCGTGAAGAATTAGTACTTTTCCTATGCTCTTTCAGAAGTTCTACTTTTCTCATTTAGGCTCTTTGTTGTTCAGTTATTCAGTCGTGTCTGACTGCGACCCCGTGGACTGCAGCACACCAGGCTTCCCTGTCCTTCACTATCTCCTGGTGTTTGATCAAACTCATCTCCATTGAGTCGATGATGCCATCCAACAATCTCATCTTCTGTTGCCCCCTTCTCCTCTTGTCCTCAATCTTTCCCAGCATCAGGGTCTTTTCCAGTGAGTCAGCTCTTTGCATCACGTGGCCAAAGTATTGGAGCTTCAGCTTCAGCATCAGGCCTTCCAATGAATATTCAGTACTGGTTTCCTTTAAGATGGACTGGTTGGATCTCCTTGCAGTTCAGTGGACCCGAAGAGTCTTCTCCAGCACCACAGTTTGAAAGCATCAGTTCTTTGGGGTTCAGCCTTCTTTATGGTCCAACTCTCACATCCGTACGTGACTACTGGAAAAGCCATAGCTTTGACTAGAGGCCCTTTGCCAGCAAATTCGTGTATCTGCTTTCTTAGGCTCTTTATCTTTCTGCAGTTGGTTTTTGTATGTAGTGTGAGGGAGGGGTCAATTTTCTTTTTTTTCCCATGTAGATAATCAGTTGTCCCAAGAGAATATATAGATGAGGGTATCCTTTTTCTCTCTGATCTGCTGTGCCAGCTATCATAGATCGGATTTCCACTTATGTGTGGGTTTGTTTCTGGGAACTCTCATTGATTCCACTGGTATACTTTACTTGTCTATTCCTCTCTTATTACCACAGTTTTAATTACTGTATGTTTGTAAAGTCCTGAAATTCAGTGGAGTAAGTCTGGTTATCTTCTTCATTGGAAATATCTTGACTTTTATTTTTTGCTCTTTGCATTGTATGAATTTTGTAATCTGTTTGACCATTTACCCCCAAATGTTGTTGGCATTTGGTTTGGTGTTACGTTGTATCTAAAGATCATTGAGTACTCCTTTTCTTGAACCTAGTATATTCCCTTTATTTTACCACTAATGATGTTTATAAATGCTGTTATCAGATTTGGGTGTTTTTTTGGTACTTACCTTCAGGTCTAGGATGTAATCAGTTTCATAACTGTCTACTTGAAAAGAAAATGTATTCCCCTGATGTGGGCAGTATTCTATATACATTCACCAGACCAGGCTTATTAATTGTGTGTGTGTGTTTTTTTTTGTCAATATTGTTGGATACAGAATTCAGGACTTCTTTTTCTTTCAATTCAGTACTTAACCAGATCTGTCCAGGTTTGTACGCCATTTTCTTGAAACACTGCCTTTTCTTAGATTTTGTTTCAGATCAGCTTTCTTTGTATTTTTATGTTGATTTGTATATTATTTCACCAGGGCCCCTGTAACAAATTGCTGCAAACTGAGTGGCTTCAGACAGCAACAGTTTATTCCCTCCCAGTTTAGGCTGCGGCTGGAGGCCTGAAGTCAGGATGGCTTCCTCCTGTCGGCTCTGGGGGACAGGCTGCTCCGTGCCCCTCTCCTGGCGCCGGTGCTTCTGGCAGTCCTTAGCGTTCCCTGGCTTGCAGGCACACCACTCCAGCGTCTGCTTTCACCTTCACACTTCCTTGTTATAAAAACACCAGCCCCTGGATTTAGTGCCCATCCTAGTCCTGGGTGACCTCATTTCAGTTTAAGTAATTGCATGCACAGAGACCCTGTTTAAAATGACAATAAGCAAAGGACAGAAAAACACAGTCTCCCCAGCCTCTGTGTTCACTCATTCTTGATACGTAACAAGTTACCCAAAAGCTAGTGGTGCGGAACAGCCATTTTAATTCGCTCACTGTTTTGTGGGCGAGGAGGTCAGGAGGGCTCTGCTGGGCAGGTTCCCTTTGAGTCTTGCTTGGTTACAGGCATGCTGGCATGGGCTCCAGTCATGTAAAGCCATAGCTAGTCTGGTGTCCACAGGAGCCTCACAGGAGGTGCTACTTGTCAGCCGGGATCTTAGCTGCCTCGGATTATCAACTAGAACACCTACTTCTCATTTCTCCAGCGGGTGGTCTCAGAGTATTTAACAGCTGTTGTGTAGTTGCTAAGTCGAGTCTGACTCTTTCTGACCCTGTGGACTGTAGCCTGCCAGGCTCCTCTGTCCAGGGGATTCTCCAGGTAAGCATACTGGAGGGGGTTGCCATTTCTTTCTCCAGGGGATCTTCTTGACCGAGGGGTCGAAATGGAGCCTCCTGCATTGGCAGGTGGATTCTTTATAGCCGAGCCACCAGGGAAGCCCTGTTTAACAGCTGCTTCTCTCAAATTAAATATCCAAAGAGAAGCTGAAAAGCTTTTTCTGACCCAGTCTTGGAAGTCACGCATCATCATTTTCACTGTATTCTTTTGGTTATAGGTGAGTCCTAAGTCCAGTCCAGATTCAAGGGCTGAGAAATACAATAGACTCTGCCTGTGAATGGGACAGTGGCAGTGTCCTGTTGTAAAAAAGCTTTTCGGCCAGTGTTGGAAAATATACTACCTGCTATGCTTGTTAATATACATTTTTAATGTAGAAAGGATCTAATGCTATATTGACCCTTTTAACATATCATCTTTTTTAAAATTTATTTTTAAGTTTGCCTTCTATACTGAAACGTGAAGAGTTTCAGTACATGAGATTTGAGTGTTTTATCTCTTGTCTCATAACTGTCTTAGTTGTGAATTCTGTAATAACATACTCCCTAAGATGGCACATCTTCGTGCATAAATATACTCTTTCTTTTCCTTCACTTCTCATCATTTAGTGACTAAACATCATTAGTAGAGGAAGGTGAAATGAGAATATTCTTTTCTTTCTAGATTAATTATGTTATAAATTAGATTCTCAGGTACTTTTATCATGCCTTTGGGAAGTGTTGATCTTGGGATCTAGAGGTCACTGTCTAATATTTATTTCACTGACTTTGGTCTTGTCTTTTTCTTTTTCTATCCTCACCAGAAGTAACTTGGGTATATAACTTTGTTTTAGAATTGGCATGCAACTTTGGAATATTGGTAACGAGAAGACTTGGTGAATATCTGTACTCAACCAAATATAATATTCAGATTGGTTAAGCCTTTGTAGCTCAGTGATTTCTGGGATACCTTTGGATTTAAATAGGAATTACTAAAACATAAATGCTTATTATATTTAAATTATAGATGTTTTTCTAGCTAAGACTTAGTAAAATCTTACAGAGAAATATTGGATAAGAATGTTACTAAGAGATTGCTTTGAATAATGAATATAATTAAGCCTGTGATTAACATTCTTTATTACTAAGTAATTATCCTCAATTTCTATCTGAAATCTGTGGACTGTTCACTTTTAGGCTTATCTGGAGCAGGAAAGACCACAGTGAGCATGGCTTTGGAGGAGTACTTGGTTTGCCATGGTATTCCATGCTACACTTTGGATGGTGACAACATTCGTCAAGGTCTCAATAAAAATCTTGGCTTTAGTCCTGAAGACAGGGAGGAGAACGTTCGACGCATCGCAGAAGTAGCTAAGCTGTTTGCAGATGCCGGCTTAGTGTGCATCACAAGTTTTATATCACCTTATACTCAGGTATGTGGCTTTTGCACCACTGTGGTTCTGATTACATATGTTGAGAATATGGTGTCAGAAAAAGCAAGTAATGTAAACGTTGACATGTACTCGGAGGCTAAATCCAAATTAAAACAATCAACCTACAGCATTTCTGTGCTGCAACTTTCTAAGTAAATACATTTTTGAAAAGCTGCCTGTGACCCACTCATCCCCTGGCCCCCTACCAAGTATAACCAAAGTTGCTGACCAAGTCAATGGCCAAATTATCTCAAGTTTGACTTTTCAGTTCACAAAACCTATAATAAAGACTCAATATGCATTAAACACCAGGGCAAATGTTAGATTTCTTAACATCTGTCCTGCTGGGACTTTTTTGGCTCGCAATTCCTGAGGCTCATCTTTCCTCACATTTTCTCATAGAGACCATAGCAGCAGTAATTCACTTGTTTGTATTTCTTTGAGAAAAATCATGTTGTTTTTCCTCATGAGAATTTCATTTCCCTCTGCCTAGAAAGCGTTCATCTCCTTCCTCCTAGCCTCACCTCAGCATCAGTTGACCCCTGTTCGTGCTTTTGAGTTTCAGGTTGGGTATCTCCTCCCCTCAGACTTTGCTGGGTATCTATCTCGGTTGCCCTTGGTATTGTACCTAACACATTTTTAAAAAATTAATTAAGTTTTGGCTGTGCTGGCTCTTTGTTGCTTTGTGCGG
Source organism: Madoqua kirkii (assembly GCA_006408675.1). Taxonomy (NCBI): domain Eukaryota; kingdom Metazoa; phylum Chordata; class Mammalia; order Artiodactyla; family Bovidae; genus Madoqua; species Madoqua kirkii. Next base: position 42,125 of record SJYC01023452.1, read on the forward strand.
GTGAGCGGGGACGCCTCTTCATTGTGGTGTGCAGTTTCTCGTGGTGGTGGCTTCTGTTTTGAGCCCAGGCTCTGGGTGGATGATGGGCTTGAGTAGCGGCACGTGGGCTCAGTAGTAGTGGCATACGGGTTTGAGGGTGCATGGGTTTCACTAGTCGGCTCGTGGGCCCTGGAGCGTGGTCTTAGTAGTTGTGGCGTACGGGCTTGGTTGCTTCATGCCACGTGGATTCTTTCCGGACTAGGGATCAAACCTGTGTCTCCTACATTGGCGGATGGATTCTTATCCACTGTACCACCAGGGAGGTCACATTGTTTTATCATAAATACCAGTTTTTTGGTTGATGATGCTAATAGCGGCGCAGCAGTAATGATAACAGTGATGACGATAGTAGCAGCCAGCATTTACTAGACACTTACTGTGTACTGATAACAGTTTTAAACTGCTTTCATGTGAACTAGCTCACTTAGTCCTCATCACTCAGTAAGGAGGGTGGAGGTAAGGAAACAGAGATGTAAATCACCCAGGCACACACACTGCATGGAGGAGCAAGGATTTGCTCCCAGGCAGCGTCACTGGGATCCATGCCCTTGCCCACTGTGCTTTGCTGCCTGTAAACCCCACTGGCTCCTTGGTGCTGGGGTTCCGTCTGATTGGTCTTTGTAATGTTGACGCTAAGCCCAGATCCGGGAACACAGTAGATATTTAGAACACAGTGGATATTGGTTAAGTGATAGCGTAGCCTCTTAGGGAGCCCAGGTATGTAAAAACAGGCGAGATAGCTTAGTGGTTAAAGATAGCAGCTTAGAAGCCAGAAACAAGAGACTGAAATCTCGGCTCTCCCAGTTGCTGTTAGGACCTTGGCCAGTTTGCTTACCCTTCCGAGCTCAGGTAATGCCTACCTTGTAGGATTGCTGTGTGTGTGTGTGTGTGTACGCGTGTGCATGTGTGCGTGCGTGCGTGCACTCAGTTGCTCAGTTGTGTCTCTGTGGCCCCACCAGGCTCCTCTGCCCATGGAATTTTCCAGGCTAGAGTTGCTCTGAGGATTAGCTAAATGATGCATTCACTGCTCTCAGCATAGGGATATATGTAGTAAGTATTCAGTAAGTGTAATAAGTAATTGCACAGTTCTATTATTGTAACATAAATGTGGATGGGTTACTTAGACTTTTTTTAAAAAAATCTGAGCTGTAAAGATTATAGATTAAGTGTGAGATTGTTAATCACAGAGTTTCACTTAATTGAAGTATAGCAGGAGTTGTGAAAGGTTCTTTGAGGACTGCTGCTGCTGCTGTTAAGTTGCTTCAGTCCCACCCAACTCTGTGCGACCCCATAGACGGCAGCCCACCAGGCTCCCCTGTCCCTGGGATTCTCCAGGCAAGAACACTGGAGTGGTTGCCATTTCCTTCTCCAATGCATGAAAGGAAAGTGAAAGTGAAGTCACTCAGTCGTGTCCGACTCTTAGTGACCCCATGGACTGCAGCCTGCCAGGCTCGTCCATCCATGGGATTTTCCAGGCAAGAGTACTGGAGTGGGGTGCCATTGCCTTCTCCCTTTGAGGACTAGCTGCTTTTCATTTTCCTGAAGCATTGGGATCAGTGTCCATACATCAGCCTAAAGTATCCCAGCTAATGAAAGTGTAAGAGAACGAGAGTTGTTAGAGTTCCTCAGTCCTTGGATAGAAACAGTTTTCACAGTGATATATAATAATGGTGATATTCTTGCACCTTCTGGGAGTCTTTGCAGTTCTTGGAAAAAGAAAAAGTCAGTAATACCTTTGGAGAGCTAGCAACTGAGACCCAGGTATCTAAAAGTATATGCTAATATGCTTTTTTTGGCTCTGTTGTTTCCATAGCATGGAACAAAACTTTTGTTGATCTCATGCCTAAAAGCACTGAGAATGGAAATGAGGTTTAGATTATGCTTATAGCACGTCAAAAATCCACGATAATATTTGTACCAAGTCATATTATATAGGATATGTGTATTCTTCTGTGTCACCCCTGAACTTGGGCATTTTGGTTGTAAAAATAAACCTGATAATTCTTACCCTTAAGGAGTTGGTAAGTGACCTGGTGGGAGCATAGAGATGCAATCTTAAGGCACGCGATTGGGTATGTGTATGAAAACTGCTGTGGAAGATCCAGAGAGATGGTGCTGCTTGAGGTGAGTCATGAAGGTGACTCAGTGTACCAGTTAGACCGGAGGGAGAAAGCTGTTTCAGACAGAGGAGGTACTGCAGCAGTTACAAAAGCATGGGCATGTGAGGGAATCGCACCTGGGGGACCGTAGGTAGTTTGTTTTCGCTGCTCTGCAGGATAAACATGAGGGAAGATGCAGCTTGAGCCATTTGCAGCAATCTCACAGCAAACTCCAGACTGCTCAGGACTTTGCCCCAGGGGTGGTGGAGAGCTGAGATTGTGCTGGGGAATGGTGTCTCTGGGTGTGTATTTTCGTGAGGTCACCGTAAAGCCTGGAATGAGAATGGTCTAGAGGTGGGAGAATAGTTAGGAGGCTTTTGGGTGAATTCAGGCACCAGCCATGGGAATAGAAAAGATGGGGCATATCTGAGAGCTCTTGAGCACGTAGCATCAGTGGGATGTCGTGCCTGGATTGATTGCAGAATCGGGGGTGAACATGAAGGAGGGTGCTTTCTGAAGAGAAGATGGTCTGATGGAGTTAGAAGATGTAGAGTAGGAAGGGAGGGGAAAACTGTGTCCTTTTAGGTGGGTTGGATTTGAAGTGTTGGTGATGTACCTAGGTGAAGATGACCACTGGGTTATTTGGAAATGTGTTCTGGAGCTCAGGAACGTTGTATAGAATTGAGATATAGTTTTGGAAGTCATTAGCTCAATTAGTTGAAGCCTTGATGAAGCTGAAAAAACAAAAGCATATAGAGAATTAGAAGAAAGTGACAGATGGAAACTTGGGAACACCTTCATTTGGAAGGACAGTTGCAATAGTAGGATCACCACGGAACTGCTGTGCCAGAAACTAACGTCATAAAGCTCGTGAAATTATTTCAGTACATTAGGATCTGTGACAGAGGTACATGGTGGGTACTTTACCAGACGGCACAGTGGTAAAGAATCGACCTGCCAGTGCAGGAGACGCTAGAGACGCGGGTTTGATCCCTGGGTCCGGAAGATCCCTAAGTTGGAAATGGCAACCTGCTCCGGTTTTCTTGCCCGGAAGATCCCATGGACAGAGGAGCCTGGTGGGCTGCAGTCCATGGAGTCACAGAGTCAGACACGAGTGAGTGACTGAGCACTGAGAACTCAGAGGAAGCGAGGCCCTCAGCCAGCCGGGACGTGTGGGGCAGGGTTCCTGAGCACTTAGCCGGGAGCTTACTCTGAGGGAGCACACTGCTGTAGCCAAGGAGAGGGTGAGCGTGTTTGCAGCGGGTATGGCACAGGCATCAGATCTAAGCAAGCTGGTAGAAAGGTTGGCGTTAATTATCAATAGAACATCGAGTGCAAGACTTGAGAATGCTGGCCTAGGTGAAGGGGGCCTGTCCTGTCACTCTGAGAAGCTTGGGTTTATCCTGATGGTGATAAACTCTGAAGAGGTTAGTGACGTGGTTGAATTTGCATCATCTTGTCATCCTGGGTACAGTGTAGAGTGTGCCTTTGAGAAGATCAAAGCTGGGAGTGTCACACTTGTCCAGGCAAGAGAAATAAGGTGGAACCAGAAGTTAGGCGAGGAGCGGATTAGTGTAATGTCTGGAGGTAAAATCTGAAGGACTTTGTGACAAATGCACAAGATGGGATGGCAAAGGGAAGGAACCAGGAAAACTCTGGGGATTCCAGATGAATAGTGTTTTTATCCCCTGATTTGGGCAGTATCGGTGGGAAGGAGAGCCTGGGAGAAAAGAGAATGTGTTCAGTTTTTGGACATGTTCAAGGTACATGAGGGATGTCCAGGAGGGTGTATATAGGAGGAAGTTTCAAAAGGGTGTTTACTTTCAGAAATGGACAGAGTTCAGGCTGGAGAGCTGGTGTGTATGTTGTAGTTTCCACTGTGAAAGCAGTTGAGAAGAGTGCTGCGGGACTGTGTGGGTTGAGCAGTGGGCTCCTGATCAGCTGTGAGCAACACCAGGGCTGTAGCGAGGGGTGAAGTGGGCAGCTTGCGTGTGATCCACCAGGGAGTAGCCTTATTGGGGTATGGACGGTTAGTAGTGTTATTGTGGGCAGAATGGCCCATGATGATGGGGATTTTTGTATCATTTGTTTGTTCACCTGTTTTTAATGGAAATTAGTGACTTTTACTTGTTTGTTGCCAGTGAAGAAAGAGAAGGTTGAAGATTGCAGATGAGGCAGGAATCATGGACTAAGCAAGTTTCATTAGAGGGTAGGGATTTTTCTTTTTTTAACTTGTTATTTTGTATTGGGATATAGCCAATTAACAATGTTGTGACAGTTTCAGGTGAACAGCAGAGGGACTCAGCCATACATACACACATATCCATTCTCCCCCCAACTCCCCTCCCATCCAGGCCACCACACAACATTGAGCAGAATTCTATGTGCTATACAGCGGATCCTTGTCTGCTGTCCGTTTTAATATAGCAGTGTGTACATGTCCGTTCCCAACCCCCAGCCATTCAGAAGGAGATTTTTTAAAACATATAATTTTAAAAGTTACTTTCCATTTACAGTCACTACCACACACTGGCTGCGTTCCCCGTGTTGTACGACACATCCCTGAACCTGTCTTGTGCCGTGTGGTTTGTCTCTCTCACCCCCCACCCCTGTGTTGCCCCTTCCCTCCTCTCCCCATTGGCAGTCACTGATTGTTTTGTCTCTGTGAGTTTGCTCCTCCTTTGTTATATTCCCTACCTTGCTGTATTTTTTAAGAGTCCACGTGTAAGTGATACCATACAGTATTAGTCTTTCTCTGTGAAACTTGTTTCATCAGCATAATGCCCTCCAGGCCCATCCAGGTTGCGACAGATGGCAAAGTCGCCTTCTTTTATATGGCTGAGTAGTATTCCACTGTGGGGTAGGGCATTTTCAATCTGTGACAGGAGGCGCGCAGGAGGGCATGTAGGTATATTTATATGGCAGAGGGGAGATGGAGAGCATTCATGTCTGGGGATTTCCTGTTTAAAGTTGCAGGGGTGGCCACTGGTAAGAGTGGAAGCAGGCTTCAGTGGAGGGACCATGAGACTGATGGTAAATGACAACAGAAATGGTGGCGCTGCCTTGGATGGATAGAGTGAACGTGGAGCCTGACTTTGAGGACAGGGGAGTGAAGCCTGAAGGGAGAACTTGGTTTTCGTTAAGATCAGAAAGAAGTAGTAGTTCACTTAAAAGGGCAGAGTATTCCAGAAGACAAGGTGCAGAGATTTTAGACTGGGCGATGAAGTAATTACCAGAGTTGGGGCTTAGGAGCCAGGCAGACAAATAGAGTTTGGGGCATCTTAGAGATGTGCAGTGGCTGCAGGGGTTTGTATTTGGCAAGAGAATAAACTAGCCTCAGGGTTCAGAATGGATTTCTGGTGAAGTTAACTTTCAGGCCAGCACAGGCTGAGGCTGAGTGAGTTGTTAAAAGAGCAGCCTGATGGCCTTTGCATTCGAGCTGAGCTTTGGCTCACGTTCCTCATCAAGTTTAGGTGAACCTTTTTGTGGGGCATTTATTGTTCTCCTTCCTAGAACTTCCCAATATATCCAATTTTCAGAATAGCAGCCCTTTTAAAATTCTTAATGAAGAATGGGCTTGTTAACCTAATTTCTTGGGTTTTTATTTTCAGTTTATATTTTAAAAATATAAATTAAACTCTGACTAATACATTTTGCACTAACTCAGCTGACAAGCTCTTTGACTTGTCCTTGTTATTAATATAGTACCCTTGGTTCCTGTGAACATTCTTTGTTACGTTGCTGCGCGTGTCTTTTTTCTAAGGATCGCAACAATGCAAGGCGGATTCACGAGGGTGCAAGTTTGCCTTTCTTTGAAGTGTTTGTCGATGCTCCCCTGCATGTTTGTGAACAGAGGGATTCCACTGTGGGGTAGGGCATTTTCAATCTGTGACAGAGGCGCGCAGGAGGGCATGTAGGTATATTTATATGGCAGAGGGGAGATGGAGAGCATTCATGTCTGGGGATTTCCTGTTTAAAGTTGCAGGGGTGGCCACTGGTAAGAGTGGAAGCAGGCTTCAGTGGAGGGACCATGAGACTGATGGTAAATGACAACAGAAATGGTGGCGCTGCCTTGGATGGATAGAGTGAACGTGGAGCCTGACTTTGAGGACAGGGGAGTGAAGCCTGAAGGGAGAACTTGGTTTTCGTTAAGATCAGAAAGAAGTAGTAGTTCACTTAAAAGGGCAGAGTATTCCAGAAGACAAGGTGCAGAGATTTTAGACTGGGCGATGAAGTAATTACCAGAGTTGGGGCTTAGGAGCCAGGCAGACAAATAGAGTTTGGGGCATCTTAGAGATGTGCAGTGGCTGCAGGGGTTTGTATTTGGCAAGAGAATAAACTAGCCTCAGGGTTCAGAATGGATTTCTGGTGAAGTTAACTTTCAGGCCAGCACAGGCTGAGGCTGAGTGAGTTGTTAAAAGAGCAGCCTGATGGCCTTTGCATTCGAGCTGAGCTTTGGCTCACGTTCCTCATCAAGTTTAGGTGAACCTTTTTGTGGGGCATTTATTGTTCTCCTTCCTAGAACTTCCCAATATATCCAATTTTCAGAATAGCAGCCCTTTTAAAATTCTTAATGAAGAATGGGCTTGTTAACCTAATTTCTTGGGTTTTTATTTTCAGTTTATATTTTAAAAATATAAATTAAACTCTGACTAATACATTTTGCACTAACTCAGCTGACAAGCTCTTTGACTTGTCCTTGTTATTAATATAGTACCCTTGGTTCCTGTGAACATTCTTTGTTACGTTGCTGCGCGTGTCTTTTTTCTAAGGATCGCAACAATGCAAGGCGGATTCACGAGGGTGCAAGTTTGCCTTTCTTTGAAGTGTTTGTCGATGCTCCCCTGCATGTTTGTGAACAGAGGGATGTCAAGGGACTCTACAAAAAAGCACGGGCTGGAGAAATTAAAGGTAAGTATATGTTTTTTTTTTCCCCAGTTTGTCTTTCCTTAAGTATTTCATCTTACCATATCTGAGACTGATAATCTTTTCTAAGAGATCAAAGTATTCAAACAACTTGAAGCTCCTTGAGAAGAGTAAGTGGGTCTTCCTACACAGTTGTATCTCTCAGGCCTAACCAGTAGTAGTGCAGGGTACACTCAGTATCATCCATCAGGTTAAAATCCTACTCATAAGACAAGTTTTAGAGGACTTGGCCTTTGGGGGCTGGTGGAAACCTGTTGGCGTAATTTGGTGCCTAGCACCTCTGTGGTCTTTGTTCTAGTGAAAATGTAAGAAATTCCATAGTGAATGGGGAAAATGCTGAAATTATAAGCATCTTGAGAGCAAGGAAAATGTCTCATTCTTATGTATAATATATTGCTTGGAATGATCTGAAATTCATTCTATGTATGATTGTTGCATTAGATTGAATTAACATATCAAAGTACATGCAGCTTATACTTTCAGTTTTATAGTCTGTTCCCAGAGTTTCAACTCTGATGAATGTTTGGCATAGAGACATTTAGAACTTGTTCCTCTGTGGCCTTTGATACTAATCATTCTATTTATCTTTTAGACATCCTTTGACAGTAGTCCTGGTCTGTTATTATTATTAACAGTAAGAGAGAGCAGGCCAACATGAAAAAAGCATCAGAGGTAGATATTTAGTTGACATTGTTTGGGATCAGTTCATGCTGGTAACTTTTATTTGCCTTCCCAGCAGGGAATATAATAGCCTGAGACTATCAGAAGCTCCCAGGAGTTCTATGAAGTATAGATTTTGGCACCAGCTTCTGACTCTGAAAAGGAAAAGGTGGAACAGGAAGGAAAGTGCTTGTTATGCTAGGCTCTTTAGTCTAGGCCTAGGAGAAGGCAACGGCACCCCACTCTAGTACTCTTGCCTGGAGAATCCCATGGATGGAGGAGCCTGGTGGGCCACAGTCCATGGTGTCGCTAAGAGTTGGACACGACTGAGCGACTTCATTTTCACTTTTCACTTTCATGCATTGGAGAAGGAGGTGGCAGCCCACTCCAGTGTTCTTGCCTGGAGGATCTCAGGGACGGGGGAGCCTGGTGGGCTGCCGTCTCTGGGGTCGCACAGAGTCGGACACGACTGAAGCGACTTAGCAGCAGCAGCAGCAGCAGCAGCAGGAACGCATTAGCAGCTGGGGCGAGTTCCACTGAATCTGGTGGTGAATTTGGTTCCTTGGGCAGGCTCGTGTCTAGTCTTGCCACGTTGGAAGCTCAGTTTCACCCATGAAACCTGTACTTTCTTGACTCAGGGAGAATAATGCTGAATACGATGACCACAGGAAGGGAACCAGTTTATCCATTTAATTTCTAGGTCACTCTCTGGCTTACCTGGTAGCTCAGCTGGTAAAGAATCTGTCTACAATGCAGGAGACCCCGATTCAATTCCTGGGTCAGGAAGATCCCTTGGAAAAGGGATAGGCTACCCACTCCAGTGTTCATGGGCTTCCCTGGTGGCTCAGACAGTAAAGAATCTGCCTGCAGTACGGGAGACCTGGGTTGATCCCTGGGATGGAAAGATCCCTGGAGGAGGGTGTGGAACCCATTCCAGTATTCTTGCCTGGAGAATTCCTTTGACAGAGGAGCCTGATGGGCTACAGCCCATGGGGTTGCAAAGAGTCGGACACAACTGAGTGAATAAGCACACAGCTCTCTCTGTTGACGATCAGTGTTCACTTCTCTTTGTTCGTCATAGAGATTTGCAAAGAGAAGCTGAAGGATGTTTCCAGGATCCTGATGTCTGAATCTTTTACTTATTTTAACTGTAGTTGGTTTTGTTACTTTTGCAAGGATGGATTGGTGAGGGAGGTAGATTTGTCTGCCCACCTGGAGTTTACTGCACCCTCTTTACCATTTTTTGTGTTATTAGAATTTAGCACAGAGCATGGCCTAAAAGTAGGAAGTCAAGAGATACCTGGGGTAACCGCAGGCTTGGCCTTGGAGTAAAAAATGAAGCAGGGCAAAGGCAAACAGAGTTTTGCTAAGAGAACACACTAGTCATAGTAAACACTCTCTTCCACCAACAGAAGAGGTGACTGTACACATTAATACACCAGATGGTCAATATGAAAATCAGATTGACTATATCTTTGTAGCTGAAGATGGGAAAGCTCTATACAGACAGTAAAAAGAAGACTGTATCTCAGATCATGAACTTCTTATTGCAAAATTCAGACCTAAATTGAAGAAAATAGGGAAAACCACTGGACCATTCAGTGAAAGTGACAAATAGAGTCAAGGGATTAGATCTGATAGAGTTCCTGAAGAACTATGGATGGAGGTTCATGACATTATACAGGAGACGGTGATCAAAACTGTCCTGAAGAAAAAGAAATGCAGAAAGGCAAAATGGTTGTCTGAAGAGGCCTTACAAATAGCTGAGAAAAGAAGAGAAATGAAAGGCAGAGGAGGAAAGGAAAGATATACTCATCTGAATGTAAAGTTCCAGGGAATAGCAAGGAGAGATAAGAAAGCCTTTATAAGTGATCAATGCAAAGAAATAGAGGAAAGCAATAGAATGGGAAAGACTAGAGATCTCTTCAAGAAAATTAGAGATACCAAAGGAACATTTCATGGAAAGGTGGGTTCAATAAAGGACAGAAATGGTAGGGACCTAACAGAAGCAGAAGATATTAAGAAGAGATGGCAAGAATACACAGAAGAACTATACAAAAAAGATCATAATGATCTGGATAACCACAATGGTGTGATCACTCACTTAGAGCCAGACATCCTGGCGTGTGTAGTCAAGTGGGCCTTAGAAAGCATCACTATGAACAAAGCTAGTGGAGGTGATGGAATTCCAGTTGACCTATTTCAAATCCTGAAAGATGATGCTGTGAAAGTGCTGCACTCAATATGCCAGCAAATTTGGAAAACTCAGCAGTTGCCACAGGACTGGAAAAGGTCAGTTTTCATTCCAGTCCCAAAGAAAGGCAATGCCAAAGAATGCACAAACTACCGCACAGTTATCCTCATTTCATGTGCTGGCAAAGTAACGCTCAAAATCCTCCAAGCGAAGGTGGGAGGGGGTTCAGGATGGGGAACACATGTACACCCATGGCTGATTCATGTCAGTGTATGGCAAAAACTACTATAATATTGTAAAGTAATTAGCCTCCAATTAAAATTAATTAATTAAAAAAAAATTCTCCAAGCGAGGCTTCAATAGTATATGAACCAGGAACTTCCAGATGTACAAACTGGATTTAGAAAAGGCAGAGGAACCAGAGATCAAATTGCCAACATCCGTTGGATCATAGAAAAAGCTAGAGAATTCCAGAAGAAAATCTGCTTCATTGACTACTCTAAAGCTTTTGACTGTGTGGATCACAACAGCCTGTGGGAAATTCTTCAAGAGATGGGAATACCAGACCACCTTACCTGCCTCCTGAGAAATCTGTATTCAGGTCAAGAAGCAACAGGTAGAACTGGACATGAAACAATGGACTGGTTCCAAATTGGGAAAGGAGTATGTCAAATGGTATATTGTCACCCTCCTTATTTAACTTATATACAGAGTACATCATGCAAAATGCCGCGCTGGATGAAGCACAAGCTGGAATTAAGATTGCAGGGAGAAATATAAATAATCTCAGATATGCAGATGACACCATTCTTACGGAAGAAGGCAAGAGGAATTAAAGAGCCTCTTGATGAAGGTGAAAGAGGTGAGTGAAAAAGCTGGCTTAAAACTCAACATTCAGAAAACAAAGATCATAGCATCCGGTCCCATTACTTCATGGCAAATAGATGGGAAAACAATGACAGACTTAATTTTGTTGGGCTCCAGAATCACTGCAGACAGTGACTGCAGCCATGAAATTAAAAGACACTTGCTCCTTGGAAGAAAAGCAATGACAAACCTAGACAGCATATTAAAAAGCAGAGATGTTACTTTGCCATCAAAAGTCTGTATAGTCAAAGCTATGGTTTTTCTACTAGTCATGTATGGATGTGAGAGCTGGACAGTTAAAAAGGCTGAGTGCTGAAGAATTGATTGCTTTGAACCATGGGGCTGGTGAATATTCTTGAGAGTCTTTTGGACTGCAAGGAGATCAAACCAGTCAATCCTAAAGGAAATCAACCCTGAATATACACTGGAAGGACTGATGCTGAAGCTCCAAACCCTTGGCCCCCTAATGTGAAAAGCCTACTGATTGGAAAAGGTCCTGCTGCTGGGAAAGATTGAAGGCAGGAGAAGGGAACAGGGAGTGAGATGGTTTGATGGCATCGCCAACTCAATGGACATGAGTTTGAGCAAATACTGGGAGATGGTGAATGATAGGGAAGCCTGATGTGCTGTAGTCCATGGGGTCGCAAAAAGTCTGACACAACTGAGCGACTAAACAACAGCAAATGGCCCAAAGCATAGTATTTAGTACATAACAGTAAATGCTTGTGGTGGGGTACGGAAGGTGGAGTAAAAGTCACGTGTTCAGCACATTGATTTCCACTGTTTGCAAAGTTTGTATTTGGTGCTAGGGATGTAAAGTTGAATAATAAGACCAAAGCCAAAATTAAGTCACTTGCAGTTTGCATTCTGTATCTGGGAGTATGTTTGTATTAGTTCAGTTTTCTCCATGTTGCTTGTTTGCCAAGTGTTTCTTAATTCCTCTGATTAGGGATTGATAAAATGTTCCTTAGGTTAATATATACCTATGTGCATAAGTGTACCCACATTTATTTATTTTAGGTTAGCCATGATACTAGAGTTCCTGACCGGGTAGTTTTTAGAAATCATTTACTTGTTGTTAGAATGGTGCTTAGAGAGCTCCCTAGCAATGAGCCTTGACGGTAAAAATTTGAGGACAGGTGGTATTACATCCATTCAGCAGACCTCAGGCTTTTGTATGGCATTGCTAAACTGGAAGTGTATGCCTATGTCGGATACCTTAATACCTAGATTATTTTCATGATTAATGCTTAAGTAGTTATAACCTACTTATATAAATGTTTTCCTCACAATGTACATTTAGTATAATCACTTATGGGATAAATTATTTAGGAAGAAACTCCTGGACTTTTAAAATGTTAAACCAAACCTCCTAACACAGTGATCTTCAAGCTTTGCTGCACACAAGGATCATGTAGGAGAACTTAAAAAATCTAGTGCCAAGGCTGAACCCCGGACCAATGAAATCAGAATCTCTTGAGGCTTGGACCTGGTGATTCCAAGTTGTAGCTACATTTGAGAATTAGAACTTATGAACTAGAGTTTTTAATAACCAGATTTGTTTGTTCCCTACCTATATTACTATGACTCACCAGTATTACTGTTGGAAGTATCAGTAATGCAAAAATTTCTTCTTGGGTTTGGGACTTCATGTGATAAGGACTTAGGAATATGAGATAGAAAAAGAATGAAATAGGTGGGTTGTAGACTTATAGTGTTTATCTTAAATAAAAGTTTAATTAGAAATCTTCTCCCCAGAAAGAAGTTTTAATAATATAACCCTGTAACCTAAAAGGGGGAGTGTAAAAATGAACTTCAGCATAGCAGAGACTTGTGCTGAAGAAACAAGCCTATTTTAATTTCCACCCTCTCTATCCTCTGTTACCTTTTATAGGTTTCACTGGGATTGATTCCGAATATGAAAAGCCAGAGGCCCCTGAATTAGTGCTGAAAACAGACTCCTGTGATGTGAATGACTGTGTCCAGCAGGTGGTGGAGCTTCTACAGGAACGGGTAAGAGAATGTCAGAGCCAGAGCGAGTTCCCAGAGAAGGATTATGTCCCTTTTATAACATTCCCTCTCCAAATAAAGGATGGTGGTAATATGGAGTAACATGTATATTTTAAGTTCTTTTTTTTCTTCCAATTTTATTGAGACATAGTTGACATACAGCATTGTTAGTTTATAGTGTACAGCATAATGATTTGACCTATATCATAAGTGACTATACAGTAAGTTTAGCGAACATACATCATCTCATATAGACACAAAATTAAAGAAATAGAAATATTTGTGTGTGTGAATGTGTGTGTGTGTGTGTGTGTGTGTGTATGTATGTGTGTGTGTGTGTGTGTGTGTGTGTGTGTGTGTGTGTGTGTGTGAGATAACTCTTAGGATTTGCTCTCCTAGGAACTTTAGTGTATAACATACAGCAAGGCTAATGACTTAGGATTTGCTCTCAGGAACTTTAGTATATAGCATACAGCGAGGCTAATGACTTAGGATTTGCTCTCTCAGGAACTTTAGTATATAACATACAGCAGGGCTAATGGCGCTTGTAATGTTGTACATGACATCCCCAGCACTCACTCACCCATCACTGGAGATTGTGCTTCTTGACTACTTTCTTCCAGTTCCCTCTCCTCCCCACCGCTTCCTCTGGTAACTACAAATCTGATCTCTCTCTCTCTCTTTTTTTTTGTGAGTTTGTTTGTATGTTTGTGTGTTTTTAAAGCATTATTGACCTAGAACCCTGGGTTAGAGGTTAAAGTGTCTGCCTGGAATGCAGGAGACCCGGGTTTGATCCCTGGGTTGGGAAGATCCCCTGGAGAAGGAAATAGCAACCCACTCCAGTAAGTACTCCTGCCTGGAGAATCCCATGGAGGGAGGAGCCTGGTAGGCTACAGTCCATGGGGTCGCAAAGAGTCGGACACGACTGAGCGACATCACTCACTCACTTCACCTGGGTTAGTTTCTGTCACAGAATGGTGTTTTTATACATTTCAAAATGATCACCCCAATAAATCTAGTTATTACATGTCACCACAAAAATATTACTTAGTTATTAACTATATTCCCCACATTGTATATTTCTCTTGGAGCTGTAAGTTTGCCCCTCTGAATCAACCTCACCTATTTCTTTCCTTCTCCCTAGTCTCCTGTTTTCTGGTAAGCACCTGTTTGTTCTCTGTGTCAGTAACTCTGTTTCTGTTTTGTTAAGCTTGTTCATTTGTTTTTTTAGATTCCATATATAAGTGAAATCAAACTGTGTATTTTTCTCTGTCTGACTTAATCATGTCCTGTGGGTCATCCATACTGTCATAAGTGGCAAGATTCCATTCTCTTTTATGGCTAATATTTCATTGTATACATTTGCCACAACTTTATCCATTCATCTACTGATGGGTGGGTACTTGGGTTGCATCCATATCTTGGATGTGTAAAAAATGCAACATAGGGTGTGTATAGTTTTTTTAATTAGTGTTTTTATTTTCTTTGGACACATACCTAGAAGAGTTATTGCTGGACCATATGATAGTTCTATTTTTAATTTTTTGAGGACTATCCGTACTGTTTTCCATAGTGGCTACACTAACACATATTCCAGCAATAGAGTATGAGGGTTCCCTTTTCTACACATTCTTGACAATACTTGTTATAACTTGTTGTGTTTTTGATAATAGCCAGTCTGACAGGTGTGAGGTAATATCTCATTATGGTTTTGATTTGTATTTCCCTGATGATCAGTGATGTTGAACATCTTTTCATGTACCTGTTTATCAGTTGCATATTTTTGTGAAAACGTCTGTTCAGCTTCTGAGAGCCTCTGCCCATTTTTTAATCTTTTTTTTTATGTTGTACGAGTTGTATATTTATGTTGTATATTTTGGATATTAACCTTATCAGATGTATCATTTGAAAATACCTTCTCCCATTCAGTAGGAGACCTTTTTGTTTTATTGTTAATTTCCTTTGCTGTGCAAATTCTTTTAGTTTGATATAGTCCCATATGTTTATTTTTGATGGTGTTTCCATTGCTGAAGAGACATAGCCCCCCCCCCAAAATATTATTAAGGCCAGAGAACATACTGTGTTTTCTTGTAGAAGTTTTATGGTTTTAGGTCTTACATTTAATAAGACTTTAATCCATTTTTAATTTATTTTTTATATGGTATGAGAAAGTTGGTCAGTTTGATTCTTTTGCATGTAGCTATCCAGTTTCCTATTGTATATTCTTGGCCCCTTGTTGAAGATTAATTGCCCATATAAGTGTGGGTTCATTTCTGGGCTCTCTGTTCTGTTTGTTTGATCTATGTGTCTGTTTTTGTACCATAATGTTTTGATGACTGTAGCTTTATAGTGTAGTTTGAAATTTTTAGGGAGCATGATACCTCCAGCTTTGTTCTTCTTTCTCAAGATTGTTTTAGGTGTTTGGAGTCTTTTGTGTTTCCATGCAAAATTTAAGATTATTTATTCCACTACTGTAAAAAATGCCGTTAGTAGTTTGTTAGGGATTGTATTGAATTTGTAGATTGCCTTGAGTAGTGTGCTCATTTTAACTGAATTAATTCTTCCAATCCGTGGCTAAGGTATATCTTTCCATCTGTCATCTTAAGTTTCTTTCATTAGTGTCTTACAGTTTTCTGGTAACAGGTTTTTTACTTGCTTAGCTAGATTTATTCCTATTTATTCTTTCTGATGTGATTGCAAATGGAATTGTCTTAAGATCTCTTTCTGATAGCTCCTTGTTAATGTATAGAAATGCAGTAGATTTCTGTCTGTTAATTTTGTAACCTGCAACTTTACCGAATTCGTTGATTACCTCTAGTAGTTTCTGGTAGTCTCTTGCAGATTTTCTATGATTTTCTGTGTTGAGTTTCCTTATTCTATGGTTACTGTTAGTGTACTACCAGTTTTCTCGAGTGGTGAGCTGTTCCACCTCGCCTTAGCGTGGGATCTGGCCAGCAGAGCGCTTTCCCCAGTGTTTCTACTTCCCTGCAGCTTTTAGCATTCACTCGATGCCTCTGCTAGTGTTCTCAGCAGTAAACTGCTGTGGCTTATGACCACACTTATTACCACTTACTGCCTCGTGCTAGCTGGGCTCATGATGGGGAAGTGGTGGTGGTTCCCAGTTCTACCGAAGTTCCAGCTTCAGTCTTTTTTCATAAAGGAGGGGCAATGTTTTTAAAGTTAATTAACTTCTTTTCTTATTTTTTTGACTGCGCTGGCTCTTCGTTGCTTTGCGTGGGCTTTCCCAGTTGTGGTGGGTAGGAGCTCTTCTTCATTGTGGTGCACGGGCTTCTCACTGCGGTTGCTTCTTTGCTGTGGGGCACAGGCTCTAGGCATATGGGCTAGGTAGTTGTGGCACACAGGCTTAGTTGCTCTGTGGCATGTGGGATCTTCCTAGAGCAGGGATGAAACATGTATCTGCTGCCTTGGCAGGCAGATTCTTATCCACTGTCCCATCAGGGAAGTCCCAGCTTCAGTCTTAAGCAGGACCTATGTCCCTAGGGCTTGAGGAGGTTCTTTCTTAATGTGTCTTCCCCTCCCTGCATGGTAGCTAGCCTCTCCTTGAATCTGGGAGGTCTTGGAGGATGAGTCTTGTGCCCCTAGCATGTAGATCCCTGGTTTGCATCGGTTCAGGGTCTTGGGCCAAGACAGTTTCGTCTACCTCCTTTTCGTGGACCATACTTGGTTCTGTTGTTCAGTCACTCAGTTGTGTTCAAATCTTTGTGACCCCATGGACTAAAGCATGCCAGGCTCCTCTGTCCTGCGCTGTCTCCCAAAGTCTGCTCAAATTCATGTCCATTGAATCAGTGATGCTATCTAACCATCTCATCCTCTTCTGGTCCCTTCTCCTTTTGCCTTTATTTTTTTCCCAGCATAAGGGTCTTTTCAAGTGAGTTGACTCTTTGCATCAGCTGACCAAAGGATTGGAGCTTCAGCTTCATTCAGCTTTAGTCCTTCCAGTGAATATTCAGGGTTGATTTCCTTTAGGGTTGACTGGTTGGATCTCCTCGCAGTCCAAGGGACTCTCAAGAGTCTTCTCCAGCACCACAGTTCAAAAGCATCAATTCTTCGATGCTCAGCTTTCTTTATGATCCAGCTCTCACATCTGTACATGACTACTTGCTTCTACAGGCCTCCCCCAAAACAATGGACCCTCGGTGGAGTGAGGGGTCCTTGCCGTCCCCCATCAGCTTAAGGCTTTTGTGTTGGATGAGACAGTGTTGCAGGGGCCAGGCAGAGCCTCGTGCTTACACCACTGAGGGAACTCACTCTCCAGTCTCCAGACCTGCTCCTCATCTTCCTTCTGCAAACCTGTTATAGGCCCACTTAGGGTGAGTGCAGAACTCCTAGTGTCTGGGTTCCCAGTGATAACAACCTGCCACAAAAGTCTACACTCAGCCATTTGAGCGTTAAAATCTTTAAAGCTGTTTTCTTCTTTCTGTCTTTACTATAGCCATCTCTTCTTCCCAGCCTCTACTATAGGGAGATAATACGTGCGTCTCAACTGTTTTTGGTGGGACTTGTTACTCCTCAGAAGCAGTTCACGTTACTGCGTTAGGAGCTCAGCTCTGTGATGGGCTCAGGAAAGTTTGATTTTATAGATGAGCTGGTCTTTCTTAGGTGGTAGTCAGTTGTGAGATCTGTTTCATTTTCAGTGTACTGTCTATCCTTACTCTACTTTTTGGGGTTATATAGGTTTCTTCTAAATTTGTATGAAATTAGTGAGGTAAAACTAGTGGTAAAAAACTTGCCTGCCAATGCAGGACCTGTGAGAGACGCAGGTTCAGTCCCTGGGTTGGGGAAGATCCCTTGGAGATGAAAATATCAACCGACTCCAGTATCCTTGACTGGAGAATCCCATGGACAGAGGAACCTAGAGGGCTACAGACCGTGGGGTCGCAAAGGGTCAAACGTGACTGAAGCAACTTAGCATGCACGCACAGTAAATATTCTATGTCATTTTCACTGAGCTGTGTTTTCAATATTTTTTCTTTCTTTTTAAATTTATTTTTGGCTGTGCTGTGTCTTTGTTGCTGCATGTAGGCTCTCTAGTGCAGCAAGCTGGGGCTAGTCTTCATCTCAGTGCATGGTCTTCTCACTGCCTTGACTTCTCTCGAGCCGGTGTGCAGGCTTCAGTAGTTCGGGTCATGAGCTCAGTAGGCAAGGTGCGTGGGCTGAGTAGTTGTGGCCCAGGGCCTTAGTTGCTCCGTGGCATGTGGGATCTTCCTGAACCAGGGATCGAACCCATGTCTCCTGCATTGACAGGTGGACTCTTAACCACTGGACCACCAGGGAAGTTCCTTCCTTTATATTTTGATATAATTTTGTTCGTATGTTTTGTGTATTGAACCCGTATTTTCTTTTTTAACTTAAGACTTGTCATATCAATGTTGGAAAGTTATACATAGTTCTATTTTCTGTTAGTTTGAATTATCTATTTTTTTACATCTAACTAGTGATTCTTACGTGTTTTATGAAACTTCAGAAAAATGCACGTAGATATTGTAAAATTTTGGTTCATGAATCTCTGAATCCATTTTA
This sequence comes from Madoqua kirkii, assembly GCA_006408675.1. Taxonomy (NCBI): domain Eukaryota; kingdom Metazoa; phylum Chordata; class Mammalia; order Artiodactyla; family Bovidae; genus Madoqua; species Madoqua kirkii. The sequence continues at coordinate 60,461 of SJYC01023452.1, forward strand.
TGGGCTTTAGATAATTCCAGATAGTTCAGACACTTAAAAAGGATTAGTTACTTAATAGGTGATGTAAAATTTTGGTTCATGAATCTCTGAATCCATTTTATGGGCTTTAGATAATTCCAGATAGTTCAGACACTTAAAAAGGATTAGTTACTTAATAGGTGATGGCCGTCCTCCTTCCTTCCTTTCTTTCCTTCAATTCCTAAACACTTCTTTGGGGCCCTGCTCAGAATAGCATCATTTGAATTTGACCTTTTAGTACACAGAGGCTATTTTTTTTGGTAGTAGTGGTCAGATGATTTTTTAAAAAATTTATCTTGATAAAATTCTGTGACTCTTCTGTGAGTCTAAAAGTAGGACAGAGTTCTTATATATCCTTCATTAGCTTCCTCTAAGGTTAATAACTTGCATAATCATAGATCGTTTCTCAGAACTGAGAAATTAACCTTGGTACTAAAGCACAAGCTTATTTGGATTTCACCCGTTTTCCCACTAATGTCCTTTCTAGTTCTCTGGTTCAGTCCAAGATTCTTCACTGTATTGACTTTTTTTTTTAAGGTAGTAATTAAAACTGCCCAAGTAGGCAAAATTTATTGATATTGCACTACAAAGGCTCTAAATTTAATGTAATGTTTTTACAGAAAGCAATATTTGAACAATCAACTGTAAAAATGCTTTAAAATACAAAGGAAACCTTCCATCATTCAAATTGCATTTTTTAAGATAAAAAGGTTTTTCTTCTCAACTGGTGTTATTTACATAAAAACCTTTCAAAAGAGCACAAGCGTAAAGACAGAGGACTTAGTTCATTTTCTCAGTGGAGAGTACAGCTGGCATTTCTGGTTGATTATTAAAGTGCAGTAATCCCGCAAACATTTAAACTTCTGATTTATAAACATGAGTCATTGAAAATCCTTTACTTATGATAGATAAACTCAAGGTAAACGAAAATCAGTCCTTATCCTTTCACTGAAACTGAGGGGGAAGGAGGAAAACTACTATTCAGTCAGAAACTAAAACTACAAGGTGTACAACAGTGTTTTGAGGTTCCTTTTCTGCTTTTCCTAAATGTTTGACAGTTAATCAAACCAAGCACCGAGAACTTTATTACTACTAATAGAATTACTCCAGTGGTTTACCTACACAGCCTGTCTAAACAGTAAAATGCCCTAGAAGCTAAAGTAATAAAAACAGTTTTAATGTAAAAATTAAGTATTTAATCAATTTTTTTCTGCCAAATTTTGTAGCCTCCAGTTTGTTTAACATAACTTAGTCTGCTAAAACCATCTCCCAAGGGAACTGTTTGAAGACTCCATATCTTCCATGAACATTACCTGGTCTCCATAGCACCAAAGACACTTCAATTCTTGTTTTGGAACTAGACTGGGAACATGAAGGAATCAATTCTTATTCCTTTTCCCATCCAAACTAATTTTGATGGCCATTTAAGTTAGTTAATACATGAACCATAATTTCATTTGATTCATCATTTTATTCTGAAAGAATACTCTTAGGTTTTCAATGACATCAACGGGTAAAATTTAAAAAACTGACTTGTGTGAATCAATACTCAGCAAACATGAATTTTAAAGTATAAGCTAGTAAGCAAACTTTAAAAACAATTAGAAAAAATATCTATATTGTGTGTATATATACACACAAATATATGTATATGCAAAATAGTTTGTTCTCCTTCCCTCTTACTGAAGAAAAAATATCACTGACTCAGACAACAACAGCAAACTCTGGGAGATGGTGAAGGACAAGGAAGCCTGGTATGCTGTAGTCCATGGGGTCGCAAAGAGTCAGACATGACTGAGTGACTGAACAACAACGTTTATAAAATGAGAGTCAGGTTAGTGGTCTCCCGTCCTAAATTTGGAATAAAATGAACAAAAAAGTAAAAGAATCAGTTCTTTGGGCTCTTGAATTTGAAATTAAAAGGTATGATCCAAACACGAACCTAAAATGACCGGTAGAGACAGCAGTGCCCTAGGACAGTAGCAAAACACACAAAGAACCTCTGCAGATGCTTTTGTGCTTTTGTATCAGTGCATATCGTCTGTGTAAGACAGGAAGAGTACAGTGCACTGCTAATGATCTGTCGCAAAGGCATTAAAAGCATCGAACTAACCAAACTGCCGAGTAGTTACTACCTTTCTCAGTTTCAGTAACAACCGATTGTGCATTCATTTCCTGCCATCCAGTCTATTCCTAAATATCACAAAAAACATACTAAGCAATCATTTTACAAAGATCTAGCTAATCCCGTCAATTGTGAGAAATGGCTAACAATGAAGATTTGTGCCCCAAATGTTCCACACCTATAGCTATAGATTGTTTTAGAACGTCAGATTCAGTGAATTATAAGCACATTAAATGAAAAGGTTACATGTATTGACTTATTTTTAACCAAGATTCTGTAAAGTGAAAATACAGGCTCACATGCACACCTCATGAGTTGACTCATTGGAAAAGACTCTGATGCTGGGAGGGGTTGGGGACAGGAGGAGAAGGGGACAACCAAGGATGAGATGGCTGGATGGCATCACGGACTCAATGGACATGAGTCTGAATGAACTCCGGGAGATGGTAATGAACAGGGAGGCCTGGCGTGCTGCAATTCATGGGGTTGCAAAGAGTCAGACACGACTGAGCGACTGAACTGAACTGAACTGATGATGTCTGTTACGCACAGGATTTTGCTTCTCCTCCCAACTCTGCTACTGCTAAGTCACTTCAGTTGTGTCCGACTCTGTGCGACCCCGCAGACAGCAGCCCACCAGTCTCCCCCATCCCTGGGACTCTCTAGGCAAGAACACTGGAGTGGGTTGCCATTTCCTTCTCCAGTGTATGAAAGTGAAAAGTGAAAGTGAAGTTGCTCAGTCATGTCCGACTCCTAGTGACCCCATGGACTCCAGCCTACTAGGCTGCTCTGTCCATGGGATTTTCCAGGCAAGAGTACTGGAGTGGGGTGCCATTAAAATGCAGGATTGACTGTTATTGTAATTTTAGGCTCACTCTACTCGATATTCCCTCAAGTGGTCACCCCACCTCCAGTTCTATATGCCTTTTATTCCATTTTATGTTGTTGGCAGAATCATCTTCCTAAAATGTAGTCTAATCCTTTCTTTCATTTACTCTAAAATATGTATTGATTTTCCCAGTGTTTATAGGATTAAGGTGACTTGTGTTCGAGGTTCTCCACAGTTTGGTTTGAAGCTGCATTTTTTATGTGTTTCACTACAGTGTTTACCTGTTGTTGTTTTTTCCTTTCCTTTTATTGATGCTGTTACTTGCCTTAGTCTCTGGCCTTAATTATTGCCTTGCTCCTAATTTGTTTGTTCTTAATTAATGATTATATTTATTATTCTTCTTTTATATGGTCTATGTTATAGTCTATTCTTCCTTTTATCAGTCTATATCATGCTTGCTAGACAGTCTCGTACTTGGACAGTTTTATTCAAGGTTTTGAAAAAGTAATAGATAAGGAGCTAATGTCTAATAAATGCTTGTTGTAAAGGACATGTATGTGGGACTTTGTTTTTTAAAATATTTGCTTTGATGATTAGAACTGGGGGAAAGTGATCTTTCTTCTGCTTTAGCTTCTAACCAGTTCTCCCTTGAATTATTATGGTGGTTTCCCACTTGGCCTTTGCACTGAGTGTATATGTCATCTAATTGTATTCACACAGTTAACCTGTAAGTATTTTTAGAGATTTGTGCTAACCTGCTCGTGAACGTATTGGATTCTGTATCTAGGGCTCCAGGTGCGTGAATTCCTAGAACTCAGTTTCACGTGCTTCTGGCTTTTACTTTCAAATGTCCTCATTACACCTCAAGTACAATATAAATAATTTTACAGCAGGAGGATATTCTGGCAATGTTCTAGCTTAGGATAGAAATTTTCTTTTGAAAAATTATTCATTTGGGTGGTGACAAAAGAAATGTAAAAGCTTCCTTAATGCAGTTGCTTTTTCAGGTACCACCCTCTTTTGGGGAAGGATTTCAATTATATGCTTTCCTAAGGAAATTATTTCACTTCACATTGAAAGTATGTATTTCTGCTGTACTGATTGATCCTGTAAATTAATTTAGCAAATACTCGGTGCTGTACATACTAGGCTGGAGAAGGCAATGGCACCCCACTCCAGTACTCTTGCCTGGAAAACCCCATGGACAGAGGAGCCTGGTAGGCTACAGTCCATGGGGTCGCTAAGAGTCTGACACGACTGAGCAACTTCACTTTCACTTTTCACTTTCATGCATTGGAGAAGGAAATGTCAACCCACTCCAGTGTTTTTGCCTGGAGAATCCCAAGGACAAGGGAGCCTGGTGGGCTGCCGTCTATGGGGTCACACAGAGTTGGACACAACTGAAGTGACTTAGCAGCAGCAGCAGCAGTACATACTAGGCACTTTTGGAAACCACTGTGGATGTGGCAGTGAATTAAACAGTACAGATTCCTGCCTCATGAATCTTAATTGCTGGTCCTTTGTTGTTCAGTTGCTCAGTTGTGTCCTACTCTTTGAGACCCCCATGGACTGCAGCACGCCAGGCTCCCCTGTCCTTCAGCATCTCCTGGAGCTTGCTCAAACTCATGTCAATTGAGTTGGTGATACCATCCAACCATCTCATCCTCTGCTGTCCCTTTGTTCTCCTGCCTTCAGTCTTTCCCATCATCAAGTTCGTTTCTAGTTAGTTGGCTCTTCACATCAGGTGGTCAGAGTATTGGAGCTTCATCTTCACCATAAGTTCTTCCAATATTCAAGACTGATTTCCTTTAGGATTGACTGGTTTGATCTCCTTGCAGTCCAAGGGACTCTCAAGAGTCTTCTCCAACACCACAGCTCAAAAGCACCAATTCTTTGATGTTCAGCCTTTTTTATGGTCCAAGTCTCACATCCAGCTACTGGAAAAACCATAGCTTTGACTGTTGTTCGCAAAGTAATTTCTCTGGTTTTTAATACACAGTCTAGGTTTGTCCTTCTTCCAGGGAGCAAATGTCTTTTAATTTCATGGCTGCAATCACCATCTACAGTGATTTTGGAGCACAAAAATAAAGTCTGTCACTGTTTCCATTTTCCCCCATCTATTTGCCATGAAGTGATGGAACAGGATGCCATGATCTTCATGTTTTGAATGTTGAGCTTTAAGCCAACTTTTTCACTCTCCTTTTTCACTTTCATAGGCTCTTTAATTCCTCTTCGCTTTCTGCCGTAAGGGTGGTGTCATCTGCATATCTGAGGTTATTGATATTTCTCTCTGCAATCTTGATTCCAGCTTGTGCTTCATCCAGCCTGGCATTTCTCATGATGTACTCTGCATAGAAGTTAATTAAGCAGGGTGACAATATAGAGCCTGAACGTACTCCTTTCCCGATTTGGAATCAGTCGATTGTTTCATGTCCAGTTCTACCTGTTGCTTCTTGAACAGCATACAGGTTTCTCAAGAGGCAGGTAAGGTGCTCTGGTATTCCCATCTCTTGAAGAATTTTCCATGGGTTGTTGTGATCCACACAGTGCAAGGAAATGGCAACACACTCCAGTATTCTTGCCTGGAGAATCCAGGATAGAGGAGCCTGGCAGGCTATAGTCTCTGGGGGTCTTAAGAGTTGTACATGACTTAGCTTCTAAACCACCACCACACAGTCAAAGGCTTTAGCATATTCAGTGAAGCAGAAGTAGATGTATTTCTCAAATTCTTTAGCTTTTTCTGTGATCCAAGGGATGTTGGTGATTTGATCTCTGGTTCCTCTGCCTTTTCTAAATCCAGCTTGAACATCTAGAATTTCTTGGTTTAGGTACTGTTGAAGCCTAACTTGGAGAATTTTGAGCATTACCTTGCTAGTATGTGAAATGAGTGCAGCTGTATGGTAGTTTGAACATTCTTTGGCGTTGCCCTTCTTTGGGATTGGAATGAAAACTGACCTTTTCCAGTCTTGTGGCCACTGCTGAGTTTTCCATATTTGCCGGTATATAGCGTATAGCACTTTAACAACATCATCTTACAGGATTTGAAATAGCTCTCTAGAATTCCAACACCTCCACTAGCTTTGCTCCTTACAACCTTTGTTTTTTGATATTTGGTTCTTACAACCATTATTTATAAGTTAGAATGACTGTATAAATTCTTTTATAACATGAGATAGAATTTTTAAAAATTCAAGAAAGAAATTCACACACATACATAACTACTTCTCTTCTGATGTTTGTTCTCTTTTTGACTTTCTCACAAAGTTGAATCTCAAATGAGCATTAGGGCACATGGGGAAACCAGTGAATACCTGACATTCAGCTCAAAGTTTATGGTGATACAAGGAGTTTGCTTGCCTGCAGCACCCTGATCACAAGGTGACTTACTGTAGTGTGCACTTTTTCTAACAAACTGTCTACATGGTGATCCAGGAGCGGCCAATGTAGTTGAACTTCACTGTCATCATAAGGACTCTTGTTAGGGTTTCCAAAGGTGGGTGGTTGTTCAGTCGCTCAGTTGTGTTTGACTCTTTGTGACCCCATGGACTATAGTACTCCAGGCTTCCCTGTCCCTTCACTATCTCCTGGAGTTTGCTCAAACTCACGTTCATTGAGTCTGTGATGCCATCCAACCATCTCATTCTCTGTCATCCCCTTCTCCTCCTGCCCTCAATCTTTCTCAGCATCAGGGCCTTTTCCAATGAATTAACTCTTTGCATCAGGTGGCCAAATGTCACAAATATAGATTGTGAGTGGAAAGAATGAATATGTTGAATACAGTGATATTTTACAGCAGAGAATAGTACCAAATCTCCATAGGTTTTAGTGTGTGTGAGTGGGGATGTGAAGATTTATTAGTGAGTCTGTGTTGACCAGCATTATGTGTAAGAATGTAATTGTGAGTGGAAGGGGATGACATGAACAGAGGTGGAAACCCGCAACAAGAACTCCTGTGAGCTGGACTCTTACCATGTGCAAAAGCCTTTGGTGGTCGCTTCAGTAGCATTATTGCATTGAATTTGTAAGACTCACAGAAGTAGTTGTAATTTTCCTCGTTTTACTGATGAGAAAACAAATTCAGGAAGGTGAAGTTATTTGTCCCGAGATTGAGAAGTGCTGCCTCCCCTGGTGATGGGTGGAATTTTTTCTGTCTGTTGCTTAGTATTGGAGAGACTTAACAATGATATATACCAGGTATTGTTTCTTTAGCATTCTCTACTATCAACAAAAATTAATCCGTCCATCTAAGAAAGAAATGGAGAATTTTTATTGGAGTCAAATGTGCTAAGTCACTTCAGTTGTGTCAGTTCTTTGTAACCTCATGGACCATAGCCTGCCAGGCTTTTCTGTCCAAGGGATTTTCCAGGCAGGAATACTGGAGTGAGTTGCCATGCCCTTCTCCAGAGGATCTTCCCAACCCAGGGATCAAACCCAGGTCTCCCGTGTTGCAGGATGCTTTATAATATAAATTTTCATTTTATCATTGTGAATATATAGAACTGATTTTCACTGTCTGAGAAAAAATATTTTTAGGGTGTTCTACAGTGGGTATTTTAGGATGAAGAGTATTTTGGTTCTGGCATCTGGATTGTCTTATTTCTCTTTTGATCTGGCTTATGTAGTAAAATTGGAATAGACAGTGGAGTCATTTGTATATTTAATTTTTCAGTATTTTGTTGGAGCATCTTTATTTTCTCAATGTGCTTTGGTTCGCACATTTTTATTTTAAGAAGATAGAAGACACTGGAAAATATTGAAGGTTTTAAATTCATTGACGTTTTTTCCTAACCCTTGAATGGTCACTAGATGGCCTGCTGGTATTGCATTTTCACTTGACGGGTTATGCATGAGGAAGTAGGCTTCTTGCTGATGGTTTTAATCTAATGTGATATTTTAAATACTGTTTTTAAATCTACTAGGAACTCTAGATTTAGTAGTGCTATAAATTATTTAAAGATTTGTCTTTTTATGAAATGGTGGTTTAGTGCTCTAAATGGATTTTATACTGTACATAAAACCAGACTTTGCAGCTCCGTTTTCAAGTGATGCCAGGATGTCATTTGGTGTTCATGCTTGGGATGCATGTAGTTTAGATAATAGAAATTTAATAGTTACATAAAAAAATGATTGAGCTCTAGTGTTCAAATCTGTTGAGCAGATTTGGCTTAAGAAAAGTTCAGAATATACTTAAAGGAAAAATTATACCTAAAATATACTTAAAGGAAGTCACTCTGTTTATTAATGTGTTCACAGTTAGGAACATTAAAGTGAGAAGGGAAGGACTACTATTTTCAGGTAGTGAATGTTCTACCAGCCAGTTTCCAGGAAAAAAATGAGCAATTGTTTCTAAACAAAGATATGAATATAACACATTAGGTCTTAGATTGTATTTAGTCAATCAAATAAAAAAGTTTTGTGTATCTATGTTACATATTAAATTTAAATTAATATTTGAATATTTATAGACCTGCCTCATTAATGGTAGCATGAGTCAGCCAATTAGTCTGTCAGTTGTGTCTGACTCTTTGCAACCACATGGACTGTAACCTGCCAGGTTCCTCTGTCTGTGGAGTTTTCCAGGCAAGAATACTGAAGTGGGTTGTCATTTGCTTCTCCAGGGGATCTTCCCCACCCAGGGATCGAACCCAGGTCTCCTGTGTTGCAGGCAGATTGTTTACCATCTGAGCCACTATGGAGGCCCCTAGTACAATTGTTAATTAACCTCCTATTCATGAGAACTCCTAGGAGTACCCTTGTTTCCTCTTTACCCTTAAATGGTGACTGTGGAGCTGTTAAGATCAGAGGTAACTTGGACTTCAAGGAGATCCAACCAATCCATTCTGAAGGAGATCAACCCTGGGATTTCTTTGGAAAGAATGATGCTAAAGCTGAAACTCCAGTATTTTGGCCACCTCATGCGTAGACTTGACTCATTGGAAAAGACTCTGATGCTGGGAGGGATTGGGGACAGGAGGAGAAGGGGACAACAGAGGATGAGATGGCTGGATGGCATCACTGACTCGATAGACTTGAGTCTGAGTGAACTCCAGGAGTTGGTGATGGACAGGGAGGCCTGGTGTGCTGCGATTCATGGGGTCTCAAAGAGTCGGACACGACTGAGCGACTGAACTGAACTGAAGGGTTTAGGTGCATAAACACCTGTTCCTGACCTGGCTTGTGATATATTTTTGTTTTAAAGGAAGCTTCCTGATGTAAAGGGTTTTATATGTACAGGTTGCAGAGGAACACAGTATTTTCTGATAGTTGTATCTCTGGGAATCCTAATGAATCCCAAATAAAATGGATAGCTCATGTGGCAGAGACTTCATGTTCTGTTATCCAGATATCTTGTCTCACTTTGAAGTGGTTTTGATCTTTTTTGATGTTTAATCATGGTTTTGGAAACTAAAAATATTTCAGTAGAATGTGATAGAAGCTGGCTGTGTCCACATTTTAAAAAGTTTGTCTTCCTGATAGTTCTCTCCTCTCTACAAGTTCAGTCTGCAGAGAACTTGCTTCCTCCAAACATGTGTTCCACGCTCCTGTTGACTCCTGCTGTGTTTGTGTTAATTCCAAAAATACTTGCTTTATGTACGTTTTTGAAGAGAAAAACAGTGTCAACTTCTTAAACCTTTATTTTGCCATTGGTTAAGCATCAGAAGAATTTTCAGTTATGAGGCTAAAATTCATCTTAAAATAATTGCTGAGTGTGAATTTTGAAAGGAAAGAATTTTGTGATATGCCATGTAATGAAAAAAATTAATACTTAAATTTTAAAGTTTTAATGATAAATAAACATTAAAATTTTATATAACTTAAAATTATTTTCTTGATAAAAGGAAAAAAAATGCCTTCTTTCTTGGGGTCTTAACCGTGGAGTGCCAGAAAAGTTCTAAATTCCCTCTTTCTTGAAAAGAAAGTGATTATAGAGGAATTCCATGGCGATCCAGTGGTTAGGACTCAGAGCTTCCATTGCAGGGGTCCCAGGTTCCATCCCTGGTTGGGGAACTGAGATCCTGTAAGCCATGTGGCGTGGATGATAAAAAAAACCAAAATGGTCATAGCCTATATGTTCATGCAGATAAAACGGTTTGTTACTAAAAGTGCATTTATCCTAAAGTTATGGCATTATTAGTATACAAAACACTAAAAAAATAATTTGGCCGGGCTTATAATAGAGATACTGCTCTTTCATGTTCAAACAAGTTCTCTTGGATTTGCTCATCAACTGTTTGTACCTTTTGGTTTTTCACTTAGGGTGTGGTTGCCAGGAAATGGACATGATGTATAGAAACATTTGTTGATTCTCGGCTCTTATTTTGAACAAACTCTCCTTGGAGGAGGCAGATTCACATATTGGAGTGCATACTCCAGTGTGGTATGTGATACAGAAGGGGGATTCCATGTCCAAGGCGAGGCGAGGACAGAGCCTGCCTGTGCTGGGAGCGTCCCAGTGGGCTACTGCTGCTCCTCATTAGTGTGTGTGGGCTGACGCTAGTGAGGCTGGCTTAGGAAACCAGCTAAAAATGCCCTGTTGTATCCAACAGAGATCAAAAGATTGAGTCTGTTGGGTGCGCTCCTCTGACCCTCCAGGATGGTTGACAACTGTTAGTGGTAAAGCGGGGGTGAGGGTGGAGGAGAGTCATTCAATCCCCATTGTGAAAGAGGCATCCCATCCTTACAAAGTAGTATGAGCTTCCTAGATGCCAAAGAAAGCTTTAGGTGGAGTTGTTTGTATCAGTAAATCCTTCTCTTCCCTGGAGTTGCTGTGTCATATGTTCCCAGACTGTGGATTCTGTTTTGTAAAGTTTTAAGGGATCCAAAGTGTTGAGAATGGAGGTGTTCGATTTATTACAGTGATGGGGCTTGAGAAAGTTTGTTGAAAATCATTCATTTGTTATTAATAGAAATGTTTAGGTGTAACTGAAATGTTGATTATCTTTACTTTTTGTCTAGATCTTTATTAGCATAGAACGATCACATGCTACAACCCTGGGAATTGTAAATGTTTAATAAAATCATAAAAATAAATTAAGAGCACTTTGTGTGACAGAATGTTTCATAACTTAGTTTTATGGGAGAAACAGTAAAGGTTTTATTTTAATTAAAAATATTTTTTTAGTTTATTTTTTTATTTGGAAGAGAATAGTGTTGGGACCTGCATTGGAATCCCAGCTCCAACACTTATCAATTAACTATATGACCTTGGAAAAAATAACCTAATTTCTTTGGCTTCAATCTTCTCATCTGTGCAATGGGAAATAAAAATAGTACCTATCTCAAAATTGTTCTGAGAATTCTATTAATAAATGTAGCATGTTTTGAACAGTTTCTGGCATGTAGCAAGCACACTGTAATTATTATTTATTGAGTATTTATTGTGTGTTAAGCACACTGGAAGACAGTGTAGCAGGGATTTGGGGTAAGTTATTAACCTCTTCTGAGCCTCAATTTCCTCATCTGTAAAAGAAGGATAGCAATAGTTTCTTTTACTTTCATAGGTAGGATTTCATGAAAATTAAATGAATTAATTCATGTGACGCCCTTAAGGCATTGCTGGTTTTATTGTTAGCATCCAGTAAATGTGAACCCCCACAGATTATATACTTAAGTCATTTTTCACACAGCCATGTAACTATATATATGTATATGCATATACTCACACACACACACATATATATATTATATACATACACACACACTCATATCCTTGTTGTTGTTAAACAGCTGCGGAAGAAACAAGTTGAGAAATGTGGATAACCTGTCAAGTTTGCACAGTTAGAATTTGATCTCAGGCCTTAAGTAGCCAAATCAGAAATAAGTGACCTATAGACCTCTGTTGCTTTATTGCATGTTGGTTTTGAAGATGATATTCCTCTGATGTTTTTGTGATTCATATAAATATTTAATTTCAGGTGTGTTTTGTGAAATTTTATCATACTGTTTCTCTCAAAAGCCTTAGTGAATGTCTGATTGTGTAACTTTTAATTTTAGCATTTGTTGTGGAAGACTTGAATTCTTTATTTTGCAAAAATGTGTGTTTCTCAAGGCACCTTTCAGAGCTTCATACTTACCCAGGAAGCTAACTGAACATATAGGGTGCATGTGCAATTCACTTAATGCACGTTATATTGTCCTGGGAATCATGGATTGTGAATTTTTATTTTCTGGTTGATGGAGTAATAGACTTTGTACAAACTGCTCAAACTACCAGTTGCTCTATAGTACACCGATGGGTGAAGAACACTTGGAGGGAAATACACAAAAATGATGTCGATAACCATATATAAGGGTGATGGGTTTTTCTCATTTCCACATTTTCTTTACTACTGTTTATTGAATAACTATTTATACAATTATTATAAATTATTCTTTATAAAAATAATTTATTTATTATTTCAAACAAATGTATTAAAGATCATTCCTGGAGTTAGAAGTATAGAATGGACTACCTTAAGCTGTTTCTCTTGTTAGATTTTGAAAAGAGACTTTACCTTGTTGTATTGTATGAATATCTATTACTGCTGTCTCTCTTCCTTCACCATTATTCTTTGAGGCCCTCACGTAGTGTTTACTGTTAGTAAACACAATAAGTAGTCTTCTGCTGTGGGTACCTGCTGCAGACTTAATTGCAAAAAGAGGTGTGGAAGGTTTATGAAGCTCTCTGTGCTCTGCACAGTTTGTGTTTAACACACACTTTCTGCTTTCCCCTGAGCAGTGGGATTCTCGAAGGACAAAGGGCCCCCAGAGAGCTGGCTGAACATGGTGTGGTAGCAAGCAGTGCTCTTTGTTTATGTCTTTTAATTTCATTATTTTTTTTTCTTTCTTCATATTTACACTTCTCATTCATTCTTGAGTTTCTCCTGAGAAAGATCAGAGGCCTTGAATTTGCTGGCAGGAGGAACTCGGTTTTGGTACATGACTTAGCCAGTGCTGCTCCATCTTTCTGGGCTTCCGAGGTGGCACTAGTGGTAAAGAATCTGCCTGCAACGCAGGAGACGTGGATGTGATCCCTGGGTCGGGAAGATCCTCTGGAGGAGGGCACGGCAACCCACTCCAGTGTTCTTGCCCAGAGAATCCCAGGGACAGAGGAGCCTGGCGGGCCGTGGTCCATGGAGTCACAAAGAGTCGGACATGACTGAAGTAACTTAGCACACGTGTTCCATCTTTGAAGGAACAGAATATCAGAGAAATGTAGGAGAATAATTCTTTCTAGATTCACAGGGCCCATAAGGGCTGCTTGAGTGGCAGCATTCAGGCTTGCGTGAGGTCATCTAGTTTTGAGACACATGTCTGACTCTGCTTTTTCCATCTGCTGAAGGTATTAATATAAGTCTGAATATTAGTGGACGTTTCTTTCCAAACTTTTTCCTCAGGAAAAGTAGTAAGTAGTGTCTTTAAACACTTGGTTTTTCCATTAATATTTGTTTCAAACTACCTTTTTTTGTTGTTGTTATGCATTTTTAAAAATAGACTTTACTTTTTAGAGAAGTTTCAGGTTGACAGCAAAACTTGAGTGGGAAGAATAGAGAATGAACTCCTAGGAACTCCCCTCCCTGCCACACATGGGTTATCCGGCTGTCAGCATCCCTCACCAGAGTGGTACCTTTGTTATTATTGGTGGACCTACATTAATATGTAGGTTCATTGGACTCATTAGAGAAGATCCCGATCCTGGGAAGGATTGAAGGCAAGAGGAGAAGGGGATGACAGGGGATGAGAAATGGTTGGATGGGATCGCTGACTCAGTGGACCTGAGTTTGAGCAAGCTCTGGGAGATGGTGAAGGACAGGGAAGCCTGGTGTGCTGCAGTCCGTGGGGTCACAAGGAGTGGGGCGCAGCTGAGCTGCTGAACAACAGCATCGATACATTGGTAGCGTCCATGGTTCATAGTTTGCTTTACGGTTGAACACTCTGTGGGTTGTAACAACTGTGTAATGACATTTACACAGCATTGTAGTATTATACAGAATAGCTTTACTGTCCTAGAAAATCCCCTGTTCTTCCTATTCTTCCCTTCTCTCCTCCCCTGTAACCTTGGGCAACCGCTGATGTTTTTACTATGCCCATAGTTTTGCCTTTTCAGAATGTGCTATAGTTGGAACCGTATAGTATGTAACCTTTTCCAGTGGGTTTCTTTGATTTAATAATCTGCCTTTAAGTTTCCTTCATGTCTCTTCATGGTTTGATAGCTCATTTCTTTTTAGGGCTGAATGACTGAATATCCCATTGTGTGGATATACTGCCGTTTATTCATTCATCTACTGAAGGACTTCTTGCTTGTTTTCAAGTGTGGGCAGTCATGAGCAAGGCTGCTGTAAACATCTGTGTGCAGATTTTTGTGTGGACATACGTTTTCAGCTCATCTGGGTAAATACCAAGGAGCATGATGACTAGGTTGCGTGGTGAGAGTATGCTTCAGTTCAGTTCAGTTGTTCAGTCATGCCTGACTCTTTGTGACCCCGTGGACTGCAGCACGCCAGGCTTCCTTGTCCATCACCAGCTCTCAGAGTTTGCTCAAAACAGATTGTCTTCTAAAGCAGCTATACCATTTTGCATTCCCACCAGCAGTGAGTGAGAGTTCCTGTTGCTCTGCCTCCTGGTCAGCATGTGCTCAGTGTTTTGGATTTTGCCCATTCTACTAAGTATATTCTAGCAGAGTTATCTCACTGTGGTCTTGAGTTGCATTTTTCTGATGATATATGCTGTAGAGTATTGTTTCATATACTTATTTGTCATCTGTATAGCTTCTTTGGTGAGGTGTCTGTTCAGGTCTCTGACCCATTTTCTATAAGGTTCTTTTCTTATTGTTGAGTTTTAAGAGTTCTTTCTATGTTTTGGATAATAGTCCTTTTTCAGATACGCCTTTTGCAGATATCTTTTCTCAGTCTGTGGCTTGTCTTATCATTCTCTTGAGAATTAATGTATTTTTAAATGAGACATTGCTTAGACATATATGAAAAACTTACTAGTGCCAGTTTTATATGCTTATGGAGATTACTTGATTTGACTTTAAACAGTTAGAGTAAGTAAACACATTTGGTAATTATTCCTAGGAGAATGACAGGTGGGAACAGGCCTCGTGAAGGTCACTTGATGAACAGTGTCTGAGAGCAGTGTGCAAGTTTGTGGCCATCAGAAATAGATACTGATGGGATAAATGAGAAAAAGCTTTGTCCCAGTGTGATATAAATGAGTACTTGGAGTTGGGATAAAATTTCCAGAACGCACTTCATAGGAGGTCAGAGAGTGCTCTTTTTTCAGACCGCACTGGTGGGAATAGAGCTGACGTGCTCTGGAGTACTGTATTTATTACATGACTAATAAGGTGGTGTTAGTGACGCTGGTGATAAAGACGTGTACGGAAGCTGGAGTAAAATGGTTCCATAATATGTTACAGGTAATAGTGATTACGTTTAGAGTGCTTTTTTTGTTTGTTTCTAATTCCTTTTAATCATTCCTTACTTGAGGTCACCTCTTTGCAGTTGCCTGATTTTGACATACATGGTACACTGTGGGAATTTCTTTCACACTCAATAGTGGGAAATTACGTGTGATAATTTCTTGCATGTGGGATGTTATCTGCTTGGGAGTAGACCAACTGTCATTAGGAAAATTGATTAAATCCCTCTCATACTTTTTTTAAAGTCTCTTTTTGAAACATTAATTTCCTTCATTAGCATATCCCTTGGAGAACTCTAAATTGTTATATCAAACATTTAATTTTGCTTTTGTTACTGTATAGGATATTGTACCTGTGGATGCCTCTTACGAAGTGAAAGAACTGTATGTGCCAGAAAATAAACTTCATTTGCAAAAACAGATGCAGAAACACTACCAGCATTGAAAATTAATAAAGTAAGTGCTTTGTCCTTTTTTCGTATCAAGTGCTTTAATCCTATAGATAGGTGTTGGTGTGTAGAATTTGATTTTATTGATGTGTTTGAGGGCAGGAGTGGTGGTGGTGGTCACAGTTGTATATATCACCATTTCCAGGGATGGGAAATATGTTTAATTTATAAGCCATATTCCCAAATTACCATGGCTTTGATTTTATTTTACTCATAATATTTATTTTGAAATACCAAAGAATAGAGGTTATATAAGATTTTAGGTCTATCAGAAGGAATGGATTCTAAAAAGAAAAAGTCTTTAATAATTTAATAGTTGAACTTTTTTTTCCTTAAACATGTTTCCTAATCCCTTGCTAAGACCCCCATTTTCCCTTTCTTATATTGTGAAGAATAATTATGTTGTATTGTGGCTCTAATAATATCATTAGATGTTTTTCCCAATAAGAAACTGCTTAAACTAAATATGATGACAATGGAGACTATAATTTATCACTTTCAAATCTTAGAGAATTTTAAATTATATCATTCAGATATACTTTAAAAATAGGTTTAGAAATAAGAACTTAAACTAGAAATAGAATTTCCCAGCTTTTCTTCTAGTGTAGTAAAAATCCCAGATACCCAGGGAGGTGCCAAGTAAGGAGAAAGTAAGGAGTAAGGAGAAAAATAAAACCCCCAAACCTTTTGAGGCTGGAGAAAGACTCTTCAAAGACTTACTCAGATTCCTGATAGGAGTACATTGTATAGATGGTTTGTGTGATAGGGTTTCTAACCAGAAGCTAAGACACGTTGCAGGGAGCAAGGAGAAGGCGGAGTTGGGGAGCAGAGTCACTCAAGCCTGACTTCACTAAGGAACAACAGATATTGTCACTATGTGTATCAGTTGAATAAACACACACACACACACACACACACACACACACACACACACACACACAGGGGTAGGGAGAGAGAGAGGAAAGAAACTGAACCTTTTTTCGATACAGTGGTTTGTTCTTTGCTTAACAGTATGAAAAATAATTAATTAAAAAAAGTGGGCTACATCATTTAATGTATTAGCTCGGGCTGCCACAACAAAAACCGTAGCCTGGATGGCATAAACCATAGACATTTCTTTTCTCAGGGTTCTGTAAGAAAGTCCAAGGCCTAGGTGCTGGCTGACTTGGTCCCTGACCAGGCTCCCTTTCTCTCCGACTGTCAGACGCCTTCTCACCAGGTGCTCAGGGTGAGAGTCGAGCTCTGGGGTCTCTTCCTTCTCTTACGCAGGCACCAGACTATTGGATGAGGACCCAGCCTCAGGACCTCATTTAAGCTTCATCACCTCCTTAGGGACCTATCTCCAGTTCACATTGGGGCTTCAACATATTAGGGGGCGGTTCATAAACATTCAGTTTATAGTAGATACCACCTAGAATTAGATTCCAGTAGAGACAAATAGGGGCCATGTCAGAGGTTTAGGAAAAATTAATAAGAGGAGAACTTGAAAATGAAACAATTTGGTGCATGAATATAAATTTTTCCTGTGAATTGAAGGAGGGGTGTACTTTGCCATTATTTGATTTTTCAGTGGAACATGCTGGCCAGCATACTTTGGGAACACGTGGTAAGCCACATCTTACTGCACACCTCTTGGCCAGGTGCTTTATCTTTTCTCTTTTGAGAATCATGGCTATATATTTACACATATATCTACCAAGTTAAAAATGAGCATATCCAGCTTACATTGTTGCTGTTTTGTCGCTAAGTTGTGTCTGACTGTTTTGCGACCCCATAGAGTGTAGCCCTCCAGTCTCCTCTGTCCATGGGATTTCCCAGGCAAGAATACTGGCATGAGTTGCCATTTCTTTCTCCAGGGGATCTTCCTAACCCAAGGATTGAGCTAGCACCTCCTGAAATGCAGGTGGATTCTTTACACTGAGCCACTAGGGAAGCCTCCCCTAGTTTACATTAACTCATCATTAATTTATCAATTCCTTAATATTCTGATCAGATACGCTAGAAATCTTAAAGTTTAAGAAATAATACAGTGTTTGTAAAATGAATCTCATTGGTGAGGGACACTTTGGGTAAGTATTTTTATCTAAAGTTTGTTTTAGTTTAGAACAGTGGTTGTCCGAGAGTAGTTTTTAGAACATTATTGTTAACATTTTCTGAGTACCTGTTAAAAATACAAAACTTTGTTCCTCATAGCAAACCAGCGAAATCAGAAACTGGTGTGGAGCAGTCTTCATTTAACAAGTCTTCCAGAGGTTTCTTACATATATTGAAGTTTGAGGACTGCTGGTTTAGGAGATGCTATTCTTACTAGAAATGTTATTTAAAGTTATTAAGAAAAAGGCATATTTTCTTAGTGCCCTTGTTGTTTATTAGATTTGCATAACCTATAATCATTCTTGAGAAGTTTGTTAACCATTACTTTCAAAATGAAACTCCAGAAAGCCATTGCTGCTTTTGTTCATGAGTACACGCGATAGAGCCTTGTGCGTTCCTGTCTCATTTACTAGGTGGATATGCAGTGGGTGCAAGTTCTGGCAGAAGGCTGGGCAACCCCGCTGAATGGCTTCATGAGAGAGAGGGAGTACTTGCAGTGTCTTCATTTCGATTGTCTTCTGGATGGTAAGACTTCGGACATTCAGATGCATCGAGTGTGGAAAAGAAGGCACATATTTGCAGCGATTGGTCACTGTTTAGAGAGAGGATTGGTAACATCTTAATTGGAGATAACATTTTAAGACTAAATTGTATCAGTACTGAATATTTTAAGTATATCCTGAGATCGTGTTTCAGTTTGTGATTTATTGTGGGGGAGAAGGACAATCTGGGGATTAGGGTTGAAAATGGATTTAAAAAACGAGTGCAGTTTCCCTATTCTGTATCTACCTGATCACAGTAGAAAACCTTTTCCGAAAGTGTACATAGTCACTAAATTGTGCTGACTGAAGCCCATGCTTGCTTATTAAGCCAGGTGTTCTAACAGGGAATCAGGGGGTCCAAGTCTAGAAATCCTGAAATAGGTGGCTGAAAGGATGGTTCTTATTTTAAAACAATGAAACAATTGCCAAAGAAATCTATATTTAGAATATTGTCATTACATTCTAGCTATCTTAAACTTTGTATAGTGTCGGTAACAATTTACTGCAGTAAAGGAGATATTACTAAATTATAAAGAACTCTGGTGCCATATGATCTGGCAATTCCACTTCTGGGTATTTATCTGAAGAAAACAAAAACACTGACTACAAAAGATATATGCACCTATATGTTCATTGCACCGTTATTTATGATCACTAAGACATGGAATCAACCTAAGTACCTGTCAGCTGGTGAATGGATCAAGAAGATACACACACACACACACACACACACACACAGAACGAACTTTTGCCATGTGTTGCAACATGGATGATGGATGGACCTGGAAGTTATTATGTTAAGTGAAATAAGTCAATTCACTCATATATGGAATTTAAAATACAAAAGAACAAACAAAAACCGAAATAGACTCGTAGATACAGAGAACAAACTTATGGTTGCTAGAAGGGAAGGGATGGGAATAGGCTAAGGTGAAGGGGATTAAGAGATGTAAACCTCCAGCTATAAAATAAATAAGTCACAGACATATACTTATTAGCATAAATATAATACTGCAATAATTTTATATGGCAACAAATGATTACTGGACTTGTGATCATTTCATAATGATTTAAATATTGAATTTAAATATTGTATTTAAATGTTGAATCACAGTGTTGTACATCTGAAGCGAACATAATATTGTACGTCAGCTACAATACTTCCATTTGAAAAGAAGTCATGGAGCCCTACAAAATTGCAGCCGTGTTCTTCTGTGTTATGAAGAACTTTTTTTGACCAGTGGAGTAAATAGATACTGGAAAATGTAATTCCTAATCCTTGTTCTCAAGAAATTTTATCACAAGAACATAAGGATTGAATTTTCTTTTTGATTTTCTGCTTTGGAAATAATGGTAAAAGTTACTGTGGACTGCCTCCTTAGTAATGATTCAGTCTTGGATGTGGTACAAATCTGTCTATTAATTTTCCATTTTGAACTCTACCTTGTGGTGCTAATTTTAAAATAGTCAAGCAGTTATCACTGATTTTGTTGACATCTTTTGCCCCAAGAAGGCATGCCATGATTTTCCAAAAAAAAAAAAGGTTTCTCTTTGATATGTAAATAATACCCACATATGAATTTGAGAATGCATTTTATTTTCCTAACCTGTACATGATGAGTGGGAAAAGAAGAAAACACTTTTAGCTCTTGAAAGGTTGGGAACCGAGAATGTGTCTTTAGTCTCACCAGCAGCATATTTTGATGTAAATGGAGACACTGATTATTTACTTGTTTCGTCTCCCGTGATAGCTGACATTAGTTCCATTCTGATCCAAAACCAAAAAAAACGTTTTGAGTGTTTTTGTCTTCCTTTCTCAAGGATCTAGACCCAGGTCTAGCAAGTATCTTCAAGTAAACTTGCCACTCAAAATGTAGTTATCAGCAAGGGTTCGTATTTGTCCTGAAAGGGCCCTGAAACACAATTCCTAATCTCACTCGTCCATTTTTCGTGATGTTAGGTTTAACCAGCTGCTCTTCTTTGATATGTCTGTGATTCTTACCTCTAAAGACAGTTTCATGAGTGGTTGTGAAGAGTATTGCTACAATTGATGTTCTTAATTTTTGCTGTTTTGTTTTTTAAACTCTGGATTTGTTGCGTGTTCTCTCCCTGATTTTCTGTGCCAGGTGCCAGTAGAACATATCACTGAAGTAGTAAATCTTTTATTGTTTGAAGAGTGTCTGCTGAAGTGTGAAAGGTAGATATGAGACCTGTTGAGTAACATAAGCTGTGTGCTTTCTCTTCTTTTGTGCCCTGCAGGGGGTGTCATTAACCTGTCAGTACCTATAGTCCTGACGGCTACTCAGGAAGACAAAGAGAGGCTGGACGGCTGCACGGCATTTGCGCTGATGTATGAGGGCCGCCGGGTGGCTATTCTTCGCAATCCAGAGTTTTTTGAGCACAGGAAGGAGGAGCGCTGTGCCAGGCAGTGGGGAACAACATGCAAGAATCACCCCTATATCAAGGTCCTGAGTAAACCTTGCTGCATTTTGTCTTGATTGCCAATAATTCTTGTCCTGAACTGTGAGGCATTACCTGTATATCAACTCTGCCATCAGAACCATGAATATTTTGCAGAACATTTTATTTTCCTAACCTGTACATGATGAGTGGGAAAAGAAGAAAACACTTTTAGCTCTTGAAAGGTTGGGAACCGAGAATGTGTCTTTAGTCTCACCAGCAGCATATTTTGATGTAAATGGAGACACTGATTATTTACTTGTTTCGTCTCCCGTGATAGCTGACATTAGTTCCATTCTGATCCAAAACCAAAAAAAACGTTTTGAGTGTTTTTGTCTTCCTTTCTCAAGGATCTAGACCCAGGTCTAGCAAGTATCTTCAAGTAAACTTGCCACTCAAAATGTAGTTATCAGCAAGGGTTCGTATTTGTCCTGAAAGGGCCCTGAAACACAATTCCTAATCTCACTCGTCCATTTTTCGTGATGTTAGGTTTAACCAGCTGCTCTTCTTTGATATGTCTGTGATTCTTACCTCTAAAGACAGTTTCATGAGTGGTTGTGAAGAGTATTGCTACAATTGATGTTCTTAATTTTTGCTGTTTTGTTTTTTAAACTCTGGATTTGTTGCGTGTTCTCTCCCTGATTTTCTGTGCCAGGTGCCAGTAGAACATATCACTGAAGTAGTAAATCTTTTATTGTTTGAAGAGTGTCTGCTGAAGTGTGAAAGGTAGATATGAGACCTGTTGAGTAACATAAGCTGTGTGCTTTCTCTTCTTTTGTGCCCTGCAGGGGGTGTCATTAACCTGTCAGTACCTATAGTCCTGACGGCTACTCAGGAAGACAAAGAGAGGCTGGACGGCTGCACGGCATTTGCGCTGATGTATGAGGGCCGCCGGGTGGCTATTCTTCGCAATCCAGAGTTTTTTGAGCACAGGAAGGAGGAGCGCTGTGCCAGGCAGTGGGGAACAACATGCAAGAATCACCCCTATATCAAGGTCCTGAGTAAACCTTGCTGCATTTTGTCTTGATTGCCAATAATTCTTGTCCTGAACTGTGAGGCATTACCTGTATATCAACTCTGCCTCAGAACCATGAATATTTTGCAGAATCAAGGCTGGAACTTACATTCGTGTGATGAGCATACAGGCTTGTCATTTTGGTGCAGACAGATGTTCAGCAAATATTGTTTAAACACCTCCTGTACACCAGGCTGTGAGCTAGGTACCAGTGCTGGTAACACTGGGTGATGTGCACGGCAGGCACAGTCCTTTTGTGCTTGGTGTGTGCTGTCTGGTGGTGGAGCAGATACTGATCTTGCATTTACAGGTAGGATGTGAGGGCAGGATGCTGCGGGAGCCCACAGCAGGGTGATTTTATCTAAGCTGGACTTTTAACGGAACATTGTGTTTCTGGTATGCAAACAGTGCAGTTTTAGTCTTCGCAAAGGGCCTCATGTTATTTTATGTATTGTATGTGAAATATTATCACTGAAGTCACATTTCTGTCCTTTGTTTTAAAGTAGACTTTGAACCGTAAAAGAAACTGAGGGAGTTCCCTGGCAGTCTGTGGTTTGGACTCGGCGCTTTCTCTGCTGGGGCCAGGTTCCATCCCTGATAGGGAACAGAGATCCTAAGCTTTATGGTGCAACGAAAAATAAAAGCCCTAAGTGAAATTCTAGTAGCTCTGTATATCTAGAAAAAGTATATAGTGTCTGTTTAAATCATGGGAGTGTGCTAAATTTTATTTCATTATCTTCTGTAGGACAAAAATGAGCAGTTAAATTTTAAAAATAGGCAGATATGGGACTTGCCGATGCCGCAGTTCCACTCCAGGGGGCTCAGGTTCGATCTGATTGTCGGTAGGGGAGCTGAGATATACTGACTCCTCTGTCCTTAAAGGCCATTCACTCTGCTCCCTGGACACTGTGTTCCAGTGCCCTGCTTGTTTTCTCTGTAATGTTTATCACTAGCTGGTATTCCTCTGGTTTCTCCTGTCTTTTCTCATCATCATTACTTTAATTGCTCAAAAGTTTAGGATTGGAAAACACAAAGAGGGCAGAGTGATCCATTTTTTTGTTAATCAACATGCAGCAACAATTAAAAGAAGTTTTTGTTACTTAAAAACTTACTGTTATTCATTCAATTTTGTTTGCATTTCATATGCAAATATAATACCTGTATCACAAATCCTTTGTGAAATTATAAAATGTATTCTAATTCTACAGCATTTCTCATTCCCAGTTCAGTTGATAAGCCAAACAGATTTATCATTAACCTTAAGATGAGCATAATTTATAGGTATATTAACTTGTGTGAAAGAAATGTTCTTACTTATTTCGATCTTGATTCCTGTTAAAAAAAATTGTTTTCTTTCTCTTGCCATTAGATGGTTATGGAACAAGGAGATTGGCTGATTGGAGGAGATCTTCAAGTCTTGGACCGAATTTATTGGAATGATGGTCTTGATCAGTATCGTTTTACTCCTACTGAGCTAAAGCAGAAGTTTAAAGATATGAATGCAGGTGAGACATGGATCTGATTATCTCACATGGGACTGCTTGGAGTCTCTGCTTGATGGGGAAGTTCTTAAGGATTTTTTCCAATACTTACTAAAAAGTAAGACAGATTGAGGAGTAAAGATAAGTGTAGTTAGCAATGGAATGTGTAAGGAATGCCATTATAATCAGTCTGAATCCACTTGTGTAGTTTGCTCCCATACTGCATAAAATAGAAATAATGACATTCTGTGTAAAACAATAGAACAGCAGCAACACATTCACTGTTCATCCACCAAATGTTTGTTCATCTGTTGTATGTGCCGGAGTGCCAAGTGCTGAGTATGCATAAGTAAACAGGAGCTTATGGTGTATTAGAGAGAAACAGTCAAAAAATAACAGAAAAAGTTATTGAAGAGTAGGTTAATAATGATTTCAGATTTTTGAATTAGGGTGAAGTGGAGCAGTGGAGGTGGAGAGTCTGTAGAAACTCTTCTTTATAATACTGCCTTAGAAAGTATCCCAGGACAGGGATTTTTATATTAGACATCTGTGATTAACAGGTCTTTTACACAAAGGTAGGTAAATAATGTGTTTATACTGGTACCCCCACAGGTGCCACAGCATTTGCTGAGATTTTGGGAGGCTTTTTTAAGGTCTGAAGAATTTTGAGCCTCTTATAATCATGCTGCTTATGAATTCTCACTCCAGAAATGGTTAAACCCTAAGCATGGGTGCTGCTTTTTTAAATAACTTCTGTGTAGAAATTGAGGAGATGGCTCTATTGTAGTTTGCTGATGTTTGACAGGACGTGAAATGGATCAGGAACTGGAGATGTGATCTGGGTACACCCCTTCAGAGCTCCACAGGCCTCAGCAGCTTGCCTCATTCATTCACATTTCCTGCTTAGACACCTCAGGGTATTTGATAGTGTAGGACCACATTTCTGCTTCTGAATTTTATTCCTCACCTCTGAATTTGAAGCACATGTCTGGCCTAAGCCACTTGTGCAGGAATTTCTCTGTGACACTTGCTGCTTGCTGATACAGCAGCTTGTTTTCTTCCATTTTGCTAACATGTTTTGGGCACAGTCGTTGGGGACCGTATCATGCCTGCTGTAAGTCTGGATGGTGCCTCATTCTCTTTTGTCAGTACGTGACTTAAAGGTCCATGTGTAAGTCTGGTTTGGCCTTTGAAGTGTAAGGAAGAGGGGCTTCTGGGAGAGGTTTTCCTTTCTAAAGAGAATCAGGCTTAGGACAAAAGTTATCTTTTCCCGTCCTTCCTTTTCCTCTTGCTTTGGATGTGATCATGTACAGGTTCAGTGTTTGGAGCTCTGGCAGCCATTTTGTAACCATGAGAATCCATGAGACTCTTATACTGTTTGAGTCCTCTGTATCCACATTTCTTACTCAAAGACCTAATGCATGTTTGAGTTATAGAAGACACTTCTAGTTGAGTCTTATCTTGTTTGTGGCCAGAAGCCTCTGATAATTTAACATGTATAGACTTCTTTTTTTCTGGTAGACAGGAACATGTTTAACTGAGGACTTGCTGAGACCTGCTCATTAATTCTTTTTTTCCAAAATAATTTATATCAGGAGCTCATGTTAATAAATAATTTTTTGGCACTGTTGAAGGGTCTTATCATGAGATTACATTCATAATCAGAGACTTTATGTTACATCTGTTTTGCATTCTTCCTCCTGGGGCCAAACATTTTAAATCATTTAGAAAATTTGTTACATAATGAATGATTGCAACTTTGTTTAAAGTAGCTGGGAGCCAGTTATTTGCCTTAAATCAAGCAAAAAAGATGGTGGGGTGTTATTTTGTTTACTTTTCCATTTTAGACTAAAGCAAATAAACAACAGATTGAGGACCTTCCTTTATCGTTCTTACTTACTCTTTTCCGGAAGCCAGTAACAAGTCATCTACTTGTGTGTATAAATCATAATTCAAGGGAGAGAAAAGAGGAAATTCTTTTTTTCCTTTTACTTAGGATTCCTTTTTAACCTCTTCTTCCTCCTTCCCTCATCGTAGTAGAAGAACTCTGATTACCCTGTGTGGGCTGTCCTGTGCACATTGATATGATCAGTTTTGGTGTCTCTAACCCATTCTGTAGCTGGAAGGATTGGAAAGTCACTCATACCCATGTGACTACAAGGTGTCATGGTTCCAGGTGGCAGGTTCTTTGAACCATTGATGATTGACCACTATCTTGGAAAGAACGAATTTCACTTAAGCCTATTAAGAGCCAAGTTAGTGTTTATTATACACAGTGGAGTCCTGCTGGGTTACGAAGGGAAACTTTGGCATAATTCCTTTCAAGCTAGTTTGTGCTAGCACAGTGCTGAATACATCTGAAAAAGCCTTGTATTGAGCCAGACCGTATTTTAAATGAATTGGTAGAAACAGTAGATAGATATCTTAGGCACAGTTGGGAATGATAGATACCTGAGGAAGCTGAGGCGCAAGCAGATCGTCTGCCTCTGGAGGCACAGCCACAAGGCGGTGAGCAGGAGATGCTGCGATCTGAGGTTGGGTGACGGAGCCGCTATCAGCCGGGTCAGGGCACACTCAGGTGAGGCTGTGAGCGTTATCTGACAAAGTGAGTATCAAAAGACGGGTGGCCAAGGTTAAGGGAGCTGCCAAGGAATGACGAGGCATCTGGAGACTAAAATTTGGGGTAGTATTACCATTCCTGACATTGTTTCCTAAGTGGGGTAAGAGAAGGCTGGCGCTGCGGGGAGGGGCAGCGGGCAGGAGACAGTTGTCGGGGTGTGGGCACGGCTGTGGTCACTGCTGGGGTGCAGATGCTTTCTCCTCCATCCTCTGCTTGCCTGTTGGGGTCTGCCTTGGGGAGGTAGGAGTACAGCCCTCCCTCTGCCCCTGGACACACATGTGCACACACACATGTACACACACACACATACACACACACACACACATGTACAGGAGGAGACAGGGACTAGAGGGGAAGGTGAATGCAGAGCAGACAGTGCAGGGTCTATTTGGCAAAAAGCTTTAAATTCAACATTACTTTTCACGTTAATTTGAAAGCACTTTTAAGAAAGAAAACAGCTTGCTGCCATGTCTTGGGTATGAGAGTCCCTGTTGTGAAAAATTCTAGTCTATTCACATTTACTGAAGTGGCCTATCTCTGTCTTGCGGATTTTTTTTATTCCCTCATGAACAGTTCAAGTAAAAGAAAGACTGGTGATTTATGGCAGGCCTGAGGGAGGAGGGGGATCAAACTTGTGTGTGTGTGTGTTTGTTTGCTTGTTTCCAGCTCTCTCTTAAAAGATCCCCCACAGAAATAAGCAAAGTGCCCTCACCTTTCCCCTTTCCCCCGCCAGCGTTGGAACTGTTCTCAGGACTCTTGCTCAGCTACTACATGGGTTTGAGGGAAATCAGAAATGCCTGTACGTACAGTTTTGGGGTAAAATGGCAGAGAGTAGAGCTTGCCTAGGACTGGAAGAGGAGACTGATTAATTAGTGCTGTATGTAGGACAGTTTTCAGAGAAGCTGAAAGGAAGGAAGCAGGAAGATGTTGTAATTCTGGGTTTAGTGGTTGGGATGCAGTCCAGGACTCTGCCTGTGGGCTGGGCAACAAAGTGCAGTTCTGAGAAATGTGGGGGAAAGAGTTTGGAGCACTCCCCTGCTGACCAGTCCATTCGTAGCTCACAGCAGCCCTGCTGGAACCTGCTGCCGTCCCTGGGCCCTTTCCTGGGAAACTGCAGCGCAGGGACCCGGCCCAGGTGTTTGCAGAATGCTGCGTTGTGTTCCAGGTCTGTGATGCTCGGTCAGGCAGCCTGTGTCCTGCCTGTATCCAGGGGGTCGGGGTCCACCCTCCTTCCACCACCAGGAAGCGCTCCTGGAGCCATTCCTTCCCCATCACATGTCAGTGCATCCTCAGAAGAAGCTTGCCCACTGTCTTCTTCCCCTTCCACCTGCTGCAGGGAAGGGACCAGACTGTACGTAACATGATGTGTTGGCTCCTGGATGGTACTGAATGCAGAGGAGAAGAAGAGAAGCTGTACTGTGGGGTTCTTCCTTACTTAGGCATGAAGTATAGATGTCTGGGGAGCTGGGCCTGCTTTGGCTTGAGATATGTGGGTAATAGTGAAGGTGGAGAAATTGAGGGGGTGGGAGCGGTAATGAGCAATATCTATTGAAATGTTTTTAGTAATAAGTCTCTGTAACTGATGAGTTGGAAGGTCAGGACTTGGAGATGCAGCTAACAGAAGCCATCTGTATGCACTTGGTAATTGAATCCAGGCAGAGGGGGAAGTTTCCTGAATGAGTCTGTAAAGAAAGAATGTCATAGGACCTAGTAGTGAACCTTATGGTTCTGAGAGGACTACAAGATGTCAGAAACAGGTGATTAGACTAAAATGGGCCAAGCAGAGTATAAAGTGTCATACGCATTTGATCACATCTGTGTAAAAACGTATGCATAGGAGAAACACTAGGAGACTCTGCAAAAAACCAAAACCAGTTATATTAAGATCATGCATTTGGGTTGGTTTTTTTCTCTCCAGATTTTCTTCAGTATTTCATTTGTATGTATGTATTAGTCATTTGTGTCTGACTGTTTGCGACCCCTTGGACTGTAGCCTGCCAGGCTCCTCTGTTCATGAAGTTCTCCAGGCAAGAATGCTGGAGTGGCTACCCATTCCCTTTTCCAAGGGATCTTTCTGACCCAGGGATTGAACTCGGGTTCCCATGTTGTGAAGGTAGCACCTGTCTCCACTGTTGCCACGTGGTTATGGTGTATGGGTGTTGGTTGTGATCACTCACAGGAGCCTGCCTGTATGCTGGGGGAGGAACACATTGAGTGAGCAGAGACAGTGAACGCCTGGAGGATGGTTTATTTTATATGGAAAATGCAGGGCACTTGTTTCTCTGCAGCGGCCTTCTGGTTTTGCTGTCTCTCCACTCCACCCCCTGACTCTCACCCACATCAGCCCCACACAGTCTACTAGGCCAGTTCTCTCTGAAATATGGCTGATAAATGCACAACCTCCATTTGGGATGCAGTATCCTTCCTAACCTGTGTTTCAGAATTCTACATATCTCGTGCTAGGCTTTGTATCCATCTGTGACAAAATGGATAATTCTCTGTCCTCAGACACATCTGCCTTCCTGCTTCCACACTTCTGATCTCACCAGGTGGCTTGGCTGCAGTGTTCTCACTTCCCTCACCCAAATTTCATTTGTCTTTGAGGCGAGGTGAGGTGAAATAGCTCAGTTGTGTCTGATTCTTTGCGACCCCGTGGACTGTAACCTACTAGGCTTCTCTGTCCATGGGATTCTCCAGGCAAGAATACTGGAGTGGATTGCCATTTGTCTTTGAGAGGTCAATAAATTACAGCCTGCAGGCCAGATCTGGCCTACTGCTGGTTCTTGTAAATAAAGTTTTATTGGGAAATATGCACACTCACTCGTTTATGCATCGTCTTTGACTGTTTTTGCGCTACTTGTGCAGAGTTGTGTAGTTGCAGCAGAAACCCCATAGCCTGAAAAGTGTAAAATATTCACTCCAGCTCTTGAAGGAAAAAGTTTGCTTTTGTGCACAGCATTAGCAACTTCACAGTGTACTTTCTATAAGCCAAAATAATAGAATTCCTGGTCCTTTCCCAGAAATGAAGGCAGAGGGCTAGAAAGATATGGAAAGCATAATATTCACTCCAGTACTCTTGCATGGAAAAATCCTATGGACGGAGGAACCTGGTAGGCTGCAGTCCATGGGGTTGCCAAGAGATACGACTGAGCGACTTCACTTTCACTTTTCACTTTCATGCATTGGAGAAGGAAATGGCACCCACTCCAGTATTCTTGCCTGGAGAATCCCAGGGATGGGGGAGCCTGGTGGGCTGCCGTCTGTGGGGTCGCACAGTCGGACACGACTGAAGTGACTTAGCAGCAGAGAATACCACGAACAGAGGAGCCTGGCAGGCTACAGTCCACACAGTCACAGAGAATTGGACATGACTCAGCAATTAACACATGCACACGCACACATCCCAGGAATGACAGAGGGCTAGAAAGAAATGGAAATCATAAATGTTAATATTAAGCTTCAGGCATTTTGTAGGTAATGTCCCGTTTTCAAACACACTTGAAACTCTGATCTTTGGTAAAGCATTCAGTCTTAAACTAAGCCATAAGGAGTTATAAGTGAAAAGGTAAATATTTTATACCAGTTATGGTGTGACAAGAGGGAATTCACCGTCCTTTAGGAAATAGGGATGAGAATGTGAAACATTATTGAAGTTGCTGTAAGTATCAGTGGGCCAAGGTCCATAGTAGCCCATTATTCTTTTTCTATCCTTGATGGAAAATTGATGGAGGAAAATTTAATAGTGATGCATGTTGGGTTATGTTAGTTGGGACAATACCTTGGGAATGTAAGCTTCCAATGGATCAGTTACTCCTATTACATTGTTCATCCATGTAGGTTCTTTAGTGGAGAAACCAGATGGTAGGGATGAAAATGCAGTCTGCAGCTACAGACAGTTAAAACCATTTGGGTAATTCATTGATAAATGTTACAAGGGATTGAAAAGACTGGAAGTTTAGGAAAAGCTTGGTAATACTGGGAAGAAAAAAATGGGCAGACCAAATGATTACTGCATTTCTGAATGGACCTGATAGTAAGGAAATAATTCTACCCGGAAGAAATTTTGTCAGTAAAATCCTTTATATGCTGCTAATGTAAACTTTTAAGAAGTCATTCATCTTACCTTTATCTGTTAAATGTCCATGTGGAGCTAGATTAATTGTTTTTGGAAAGGAAGCCTAGGTAGGTGAATTATTAGAACCTGTGAAATACGTGTATTTGAGACAGAATTTATTTTTTATGTTTCCTTTTGCACATCCTGTCATATAAATAATCTTGCAAAACGGCGATCTTATGGAATGAGATTTGCCCTGACTAAAGTCTAGGAACGTAGTCATCACACACCTGAGATGTATTACCCAGGGGTCCTGTGCACAGCTAGGCACCTGTTCCTTATTAAGGACAGCGCAGGCTACATATCCCAGCCCAGAGCTAACGCACCCTCGTCTTTAAACACTCACTGGGGTGTTCGTCTGGAGTAGACCTGCAGCCGGCAGTAGAACAGTGGGTTCAGTTTCCCTGCCAGGAACTTTGGATAGGGTGCTTTTCTGTTTGTTTTTTTTAAGAATAAATTGTCTTAGGGAACTTAGATTAATTAAGTGACTGCAGTGTGCATCTCACCGTGCTGGGTACTTTATATTCTCTTCATAACAGTAACTTGAGTATCACCCCACAGGAAGATGTCAGAAGTGAAATGAAGACCTTAAAGACCACTGTCTATGGTTAAAAACTGGTAGACTTGTGATTTGAAACTGTAAATGTCCTGTTCCAAAACAATGCTTCTTCTGTGTGTATCTTCACTTTTAAAAATTTTTAGAGAAAATTTCAAATATATGCTACTTATATTTGTAAGTAGATATATTAGGCTTCCTTGGTGGCTTAGACGGTAAGAATCTGAAGTAACACTCTAAAGTAACACTTTACTTTTTTAATAGTATGAATGAGGCCCCATATACCTCCAACCCCAATTCACTTGTACCAACTCTTGACTCATCTTGTTTCACTTACGCTGCTGCCTACCCCACTGCATTCCTGCACGTTATTCTGAAGCACATCTCAGACCTCATGTCATTTCTGTCTAAATATCTCAAAGTATTTCTTAAAAGTTAGGACTTTAAAAATAGAGACATGACATCATTGTTGCACCTAAATAATAGTAGTTTATTCATACTATCAAATAGGCTTCCCCGATGGCTCAGCAGTGAAGAATCTGCCTGCAATGCAGGAGGTGCAGGAAACTCAGGTTCAATCACTGGGGCAGTTAGATCTCCTGGAGGGGGCTATGGCAACCCGCTCCAGTATTCTTGCCTGGAAAATCCCATGGACAGAGGAGCCTGGTGGTCTCCAGCCTGTGGGGTCACACAGAGTCAAACACGACTAGTGACTGAGCACACACACAATACTATCAAATATCTAGTCAGTGTTTGTATTTCTGATAATTTCATAGTAGTTACGTTTCTTGTTTTTATAGTTTGAATTAAGATCTAAGTAAAATTCACACATTGTAATCAGTTCAAATGTTTCCCATCGTAATTTTTTACTTTGTTTTTTAATGTTTTGTTTTGAAATAATTTTTAAAATCTACAGAAAAAATTATCATAGTACCAAGAGCTCCTATATGTTTTACCCAGATGCCATAATTGACATTATGTTTATTTGCCTTTTCATTCTCACTTTCTTTGAAAGTTGCAGACATATGTCTCAGTACTCTTTTAGTTATTTCCACATGTATTTACTGAAAATAAGGACAGTCTCCTGCCTAACCTCAGTGTGCTCATCAAACACAGAAAAAAATACACTGATATGAGATAGTCTGATCTGAGTCCTGCACTCACATCACGCCATTGTTCCAGTTGGTTGTTTATCACAGAGCCAACAATGACAACTGAAGTCTTCTCTTTGTCGCCTTTCATTGTGCTTCCGGATGCCAGTCGTGTGCTTTAGTCTGCCTCATTCAGAGCAGCCGCTTGGTCTTTGTGCTGTCTTTCACAGATGTGGCATTTCTGAAGAGTACCTGTTATTTACTTTCTTGACTGTCTCTCAGTTTTGGTTTATCTGCTCTTTCCTCGTGATTAAGTTCTAGTTACACATTTTGTCAGGAATCCCATAGGACACAAGGCTGAATCATTGGCACATCATATTTTGTGGCTCACAATTTTGATTTGTCCTCTTACAGACGACCTTAACTTTTTAAAAAGTTACCTTTTAGCATTAAAGGTCATGTTTATCAGGTTTTTTCCTGCTGTAAAGTTAAGTTACTTTGTACATACTAACAAATATTTTGGGGGAGAGATTTTGAGACTCGATAAATATCCCATTGTTATCAAATTTTTATCTGTTAGTTTTTAGCACGCTGCAAACATGGTGATTTTTCTGTCGTTCTAATTACAGTTGTTAGTTGACCTTCTATACTGTAAGTTAGAGTTTCCACTTCTTCGTCATGGTTTTTTTTCATTTATTTTATTCTTTCTTGATTCGTAGACTCTTTTACTCAGTGGTTTTGAAACCGTGAAGTATTTACTTGGATGTTTGGCTTGTCCTAGGTTGGCTTCTGGGGCTGTGTCCCTTGACATGTCCTGGTTGCTCTATCCTTTGACATGTCGTCATCCTTCTCTGAGCACTTCCTTTCTTTATGGTACAAAAGTCATTCCATCTTATGCTGTACCATCCATGCCTGCCCCAGAACTGGCCGTTTCTGCCAAGGAACCCTGGTTTATTAAACAGAGGGTAGTATTTAGGTTGCAAAATCTGGGCTTTAGTCTTGCTCTTTGCCACTGGGTAGTCACTGCTTGTAGGACCTTTCAGTGGACAGCACTAAAAAATAAGATGTATACTCACAGAAATTTATATCTGTTCCTGAATACATCTGTCCATACAGCTGAAAACCATGAGGCAGGTCATCCTGTTATCTTCAACCCTAATCCAGTGCCACATGGTCTTATCTAGCCTTTCTTCTTTTGGGTACTTTTGCCTTTTCTCTCCTACAGTCAGAATCCTGGCTCCCATCATCTTCCATGGATTTACTTGCTTGCTGTTCCTCCACGTGTGGACAGTCTCCCAGTCAGACGAGCTGTCTCCTCAGCCCCGGCCCCACTGACCCCACCCGGGCAGGCATCTCCTTGGCCTGGGTGCCGCAGGCGTGTGCTGGCCCAGAGTGCTCTTAATCTCTTTCCTCCCCGTTGTCCAAGCCTGAGCTGCTTGCCCCCTATTTCCCCATTAGTGCAGTAACGCATCAGTAGGATTCCTTAATGCCTAGTAAGTGTCTCTGTTCTTCAAGGCTGTTTACAAAGAATGGGTAAAGGGAAGGGAAGAGAGGGGGAGAAAACTAAACTTACTGATGAGATCAAGGCCAGAATCAGAATGCAGGTTAAATGGAACAGTGGTAGTGCGTGTGTTCAGGAGATGTTCTTTGTTGTTTTTTGGAAAGACTGGAGTATGATAATTAGGAAGTAAGATTCACTCTTGGTCTTGGGCACTGGGAGTTCTATATAATGGCTAAAAGGGATGTTTTGAAATCTTTTGATATATATAATTTGAAGTGTCTTCAGAAGGACAGAAAAACTGTGATATCACCCCTCCTCCTGTTTCCTTAAAGCAGGATAATTTTAGATAAGTAAGTAAGTAAAGTGTTTCAGTCTTGTCCGACTCTTTGCGATCCCATGGACAGTAGCCTACCAGGCCCCTCTGTCCATGGGATTCTCCAGGCAAGAGTACTAGAGTGGGTTGCCATTTCCTTCTCCAAGGGATCTTCCAGACCCAGGGATAGAACCCTGGTCTCCAGCATTGCAGGCAGATGCTTTACCATCTGAGCCACCAGGGAAGCCCATTAATTTTAGATACTCAGATATCAAGATTTCTTTTCGGTATCTTATGTCCTGCTAGCTATTTCTTTGGTGTAAATCAGCTTTGTTCATTTATAAAAGGTAACTTGAGAATTTCATAGCATAGTGATGATGCTCTCAGTCTTGGAATGTCACAGGATGTGTCCCCAAAAACCTCCTGGTCAACTAGGTGCCATAGTTTGCTTTCTGTGCCTTTTGTTGCTGTGATAGAAGAGGGTTAGAACTAAGAATAGAGTGGGGATATTATTACAATTCAGCTTAAAATTATTAGGGAAGTGGAAGATGTTCTTCTCTGAGTCTAGATTAGTTTGACATCGCATGATGACTTAGCAGATATTATGAGGGCACCAAACACAGAGCTCCTCTTACTAGGTTGTTACTCTGTTCTGTAAAATTACTCTATGACCCCAAAGAGCCATGTCTTCTGAGAAAGGTCTCCTGACAGCAAGAGCTCCATGTAGGAGTGAAGCCTGGGTTGTAAGCAGAAGATACATAATCAACCACTTTAATTTATTCAGCACTTTTCAACATTTGAGTAATAGCAGTGGTCCTTGTAAGGGATATTGTTGTTGCATGGCTTTGATGATAAAGAATCCAGCTGCATTGTGGGAGACCTGGGTTTGGTCCCTGGGTTGGGAAGATCCCCTGGAGGAGGGCATAGCAACCCACTCCAGTATTCGGGCCTTGAGAATCCCATGGACAGAGGAGCCTGGTGGGCTGCAGTTCACGGGGTCACAAAGAGTCAGACATGACTGAGCGACTTAGCACACAAATTATAATCTAAAATCTAGACCTGGCATCCAAAACAACTGGATGGCATTGCAGTCAATTAGAGTAATCAGTATAAATGAACTTATTTAGATAGTAAGTCAGTTTTCTAACCCCTCCACTTCTCTGTCTTTCTTTAATAAAGGACTGTCTTAGATCTGATGATGGGGTTGACCTGATGGGTTACTAAGGCATAGACTGAGAATTTATATGCTTTGCAGGCCATTGACCTGAGATGTGTTTGGGCCAGACAGTCTGATTTTCATCCTCAGTTTGCCCGTGAATGCAGAAAATAATTGTTATAAGCCCATTACTCTTACGTGACACATCCTCAGGCTTGTAAGATGTGTAAAGTAATAGTCACTGTATCAGGCTGCCTCGAAGTAAGTGGTCAGCGCAGGACACGCTTCCCCCCAGTTTCTGATTCTGAGCATACATGTTTGCTTAATCCTGAGCACCAAGCTTCAGGAAGAATTGCTCATCTTTTGGAAGGTAGCATTAGCAATGTGCTGTTCGTAACTCTGAAATTCTCTTTCAGATGCTGTCTTTGCCTTTCAACTGCGTAACCCAGTACACAACGGCCACGCTCTATTAATGCAGGACACCCACAGGCAGCTTCTGGAGAGGGGCTACCGGCGCCCTGTCCTGCTCCTTCACCCCCTTGGGGGCTGGACGAAGGATGATGACGTCCCTCTGATGTGGCGGATGAAGCAGCACGCTGCAGTGCTGGAGGAAGGAGTCCTGAATCCCGAGACCACAGTGGTGGCCATCTTCCCGTCTCCCATGATGTATGCTGGACCAACTGAGGTAGACAGCTTTTAAGATTTGCTCTGCAGCGGTGTTGAAACCACTGTGACTAACACAGCAGGTAGCCGTAACAAACTTACCTTTGGATATTTCCTGCAGTTGTAGATCTGTTCTGAACGTGAGGCTGGAGTACTCACCTGCTCTGTTGGGGATGCGCGCTAGAGGTGGCCCTCCGGAGGCAGTCTTGCTAGGAACTGGGAAGGCGGCGAGGGGTTCTCTTGCTCTTACGGCTTGTGGTCCCAGTTGGAGGAGGGAAAGTTCCTTGCAGACAGAGGGCTGGGCAACCAAGCATGTATGACACAGGCGCTTGTCGAGCCCTTGTTACACAGATCTGACAGCGTGCATCTTATCCCTTTAACAAAGTTCTGAGTCACTCTTCCCAGGGGACAGAATCGGCCTGATTCTTGCTTCTGGTATTTGAGTGGGAAGAAAAGGATGGTATCTTTAAAGAAAACATTCTTCATCTGTTCTCTATTGAAGGACTAATAGAGTCAGGAAATAAAATTGCTTCTTGATTTTGGGTGGAGTAGAGTTCTAGAGTTCTACTTAGCAGTCAAAAAGAAAGTTGTGAGGTGTTTTTATAACCATATATAAGGAAGAAGACTTAGGTTTTCGCTTCAAGGTGGAGTTGGCTTTCAAAAAATATTTGTTGGAATAAATGGATAAATCAGTGAATGTCCTGAAAAATAGAAAGAGTGGAATGCACATTATTATTGCATTCTTTTTCATTCCCACCTTGAAGGGAGATGGATTTACTTATTAGATATATTTGGGAGGCAAACCATTTTAGAAGGATAAAAACAATTTAGTTGTAAATACTCTGTGATAGCTTCCTTAAAAACATTTTTTTAAGGAAATAAAACATATTTGGCTGTTCCTTGGGATCAAGCCTAAAAATTTTATTTGAAGCTCAGTTGTGGGGTTGTATACTCTTTAAGAAATACTGACAGAAAATTACAGTAACAGCAAGCTAAAAGTTTACAGGGTATTTGATTCTTCTCTTGGATCAGCTTGAATAATATATTAGAAGACATGAGGTAGAATTCCTCATAATCTTCCCTCTTTGTTGGTCTAAAATATTCGTAAGAATTGGGTGCTGAAAGCCATTTTAGTTCCCCAGAGATCACCGTGTCTTAAGTTCTTAAGTCTTTTTTTCCCTCTGTTTGTTAATATTTTATTTATGATTTTTGTATCCACATTTTTTAAGAAATTATTTATTTTTAGAGTTTATTTTCAGTTGGAGGATAACTGCCTTATAATACTGTGTGGGTTCTGCCATCCATCAACATGTATCAGTCACAGGTACCTGCACCTCCCCTCTCTCCTGAGTTACTTTGGAAATAAAGTAACAATTTTGTTCCAGTAGCTTCCCAACTTCTTTTTTGGTGCTGTCTTCATCACCATCATTTTAAGGGAATCATTAGGAATGAAGTTCTCCAGAGTTACCAGGTGAGCGGTTTTCAGTGTGGGAGTGATGCAAATGAATTTAGAGGTCAGGGCTGAGTTTATCAGTAACTTCATTAAGAGCCAGTGAGGAAAATGAAAGAATTTATCTTGGCCTATTGAGGACATAATTTGTCCCATTTGTGA
This sequence comes from Madoqua kirkii, assembly GCA_006408675.1. Lineage (NCBI taxonomy): Eukaryota > Metazoa > Chordata > Mammalia > Artiodactyla > Bovidae > Madoqua > Madoqua kirkii. Next base: position 97,502 of record SJYC01023452.1, read on the forward strand.
TTCTGATTCTAAAAGGGAAGGTATGACATTTTATTACCTAAATAAACTAAAAACTGCTCTTGAGAAGGTGGCAACGAGGGGATAGACAAATCATAAAAACAGAAGAGAGAGCACCACCCAGGGTCAAACGTGCTGTCTTCACGTCCTGTCACTCCAGAGCCAGGTGTGTCTCTGGAGGAAAATTCAGAGATCAAGGTACCCTTGGGGTGCCTGCATTTTAGCTTTCCTCGGAGTCTTCCTTCTTGCAAGGCACAGCTGACGAGGTGAGCTGGCTGAAGCAAGCCCTCCTGCGGCCTCAGATTTGACTCCTGTTGCTACACCCGAGAGCGTGGTCTGGTTAAAACAGCATAGGTTCTTGGACCATTCTTGGCCTGGTTTGCCACCTAATCTTAGGTTCGACTTCTCTGAGCTATGTGAGCTACGTTTTAAGTGCACAGAAAAGGGTAATTTAAGGCATGCACAAGGAGGTGGGACTAAATAGTCTTTAAGGTTCTGTCTCATTTTCCTTATTTTCTTACTTATTTGCTTTTAACTTCATATTGAACTATAATATACATAGGAGAAAGTGCACATTTCTCAGGTATACAATTAAATGAATTTTTCCCATTTGAACAGTTATGTGACCAGCACCCAGACAGGTGAAAAGACTTACCCGTACCCTTGACGATCTGCATCCTGCCCTCTCCTCTCCGCCCACCGCCCACCGCCCCCTGCGCCGTTACCCCCATAGTAGTCTTCACCGTCCTCACTTCTCACAGTGTAGATGCCATGAGCTCGTTGGAAATTCTGGGAAGCAGACTCTAAGAGAGAGATGAGCCTTCAGGAGGATCGCTCTTGGAAGCAGCACAGAAGAAAGAGAAAGGCAGGGAGCAGAGCTGGGCTGGAGGAGAAGCTGAGCTGCAGTTTGGTCTTAGTGGAAGCCTGAGTTGATCCTGGGTGGGCTTCTGGAAAGGCCCTTCCAAGATGCTTTCAGTTGCACAAAAAGTAGTCACTTAAACCTCTGTGTTGAGCAGCGGTTGGCTGCCCAGGGAGGGGTCCCCGGCCTTTGCTGCTGCTGCTTTCTGCAGGGGCAATTTCTAAAGAGGGCCGACAGCCTGCTGGGTGTGTGCTGGCAGCCCTCCTCAAAGGGGGAAGCAACCCTCCTTCCCTTGGGGGGCGTTGCATCACGGCACCTAGTCCAGCCTTTCCTCGTGCTTTTATAACTGAAATCACACCGTGCATCCTCTGGCATTTGGCTTCTCTCTCTTTGCATATGTTGGTGAGACACCTTACTGTTCTGTGTGGCTAGTTGTAGTTGGTCACTGTCTGTACCGTGGAGTATCCTATCATGTGACTGCACCCAGTACTGTTGATGGGCGTCTCAGTTTCCAGTTGTTTGCTATTAAGAATAGTACTGATGTGAAGATTTTAGTGCACGACTTTTCATGGGCATTTCTGTTGGTTTAATACCTAGAATTATAGATATTCTAGGGGTGAGCCTTTGTTCAGCTTTTGTAGATGTTGCCAACCAGTTTTCTAATGTGGTTGTACCATTTTACTGATACATTCTCATCAGCAGTGTATTTTTTCAGCTAAACTTGGTTACTTTGTTCATTTGAGCCATTTTGGTCCTCTGGCTCTATGTAACCAAGTGTCCTGTATATACTTTTAGTTTCTTCAGTTCAGTCGCTCAGTTGTGTACGGCTCTTTGCGACCCCGTGAATCACAGCAGGCCAGGCCTCCCTGTCCATCACCATCTCCCGGAGTTCACTCAAACTCATGTTCATCGAGTTGGTGATGCCATCCAGCCATCTCATCCTCTGTCGTCCCCTTCTCCTCCTGCCCCCAATCCCTCCCAGCATCAGAGTCTTCTCTAGTGAGTCAACTTTTTGCATGAGGTGGCCAAAGTATTGGAGTTTCAGCTTTAGCATCAGTTCTTCCAATGAACACCCAGGGCTGATCTCCTTTAGGATGGACTGGTTGGATCTCCTTGCAGTCCAAGGGACTCTCAAGAGCCTTCTCCAACACCACAAAAAAAGCATCAATTCTTCGCCGCTCAGCTTTCTTCACAGTCCAACTCTCACATCCATACATGACCAGTGGAAAAACCATAGCCTTGACTAGACAGACCTAGGTTGGCAAAGTAATGTCTCTGCTTTTGAATATGCTGTCTAGGTTGGTCATAACTTTCCTTCCAAGGAGTAAGTGTCTTTTAATTTCATGGCTGCAGCCACCATCTGCAGTGATTTTGGAGCCCCAAAAATAAAGTCTGACACTCTTTCCACTGTTTTCTTATCTATTTCCCATGAAGTGATGGGACCAGATGCCATGATCTTCATTTTCTAAATGTTGAGCTTTAAGCCAACTTTTTCACTCTCCTCTTTCACTTTCATCAAGAGGCTTTTTGGTTCCTCTTCACTTTCTGCCATAAGGATGGTGTCATCTGCATAGCTGAGGTTATTGATATTTCTCCCGGCATTTTTGATTCCAGCCTGTGCTTCTTCCAGGCCAGTGTTTCTCATGATGTACTCTACATAGAAGTTAAATAAGGGTGACAATATATAGCCTTGATGTATTCCTTTTCCTATTTGGAACCAGTCTGTGTTAACCAACCTCTAAAATGTTTTCATTGAACCAGTTTCACTAAAGAGGAAATGGAAAAGTAAATGAGTTGTTCGTATATATATATATACACACACACCATGATTGAGAATATAAGAGTAGGCTGTTTTTATTGAGTGCTTCTGGCAGACAGAAGTTCCATCTGCTTTACGTGTGTCTGCTAACTTCATCCTTAGAATGGCACTAAGAGAGCAGGTAGGTGATTATTATTCTCAGTTCAGAGATGAGGAAACTGAAGTAGAGGGGTGAACATACCTGTTCAAGGTCCCAGTAGTGGGACCTTGTCGAGATAGTCTGGTTCCAGAGCCATAGGCTCTAACTGCCACAGAATGTTTTTATTTTATCTTATCATATAAAATAAAATATGTGGCCACAGATTTTTAGAAAACAGACTGGGCATAAATTCTTAAAATATCCTGTAGGAGTTCCAAAACAGTGAATTAGGATGGCCTTGGCTGACATTTATTAGAGGTAGACTCTTTAGTACAGGGCCTTTCAAACTTGTTTTTCATTTGTCACAAACCAGAGTTGTGTATTGTGATTATCTTTGTTTGATCTGTGCGTGCGTGCTCAGTCGCTTCAATTGTGTCTGACTCTTTGACCCATGGACTGTAACCTACCAGGCAAGAATACTGGAGTGGGTTGCCATGCCCTCCTCCAGCGGACCTTCCTGACTCGGGGCTCAAACCCACCTCTCTTGTCTCCTGCTTTGACAGGTGGGTTCTTTACCACTAGTGCTACTTGAGAAGCCCTTGTTTAATCTGTATTCTTAACTCTTTTTTTTGGACACATTGCATAACATGCTGGATCTTAGTTCCCAACCAGCGATCAGACCTGTGCCCCTTGCATTGTAAGTGTGGAGTCCTAACCGCTGAGCTGCCAAGAAATTCCCCTACTCTATATTCTTCGGATACCTGCCTCGTTGTTGTTCAGTTGCTAAGTCATGTCCAACTCTTTGCAATTCCATGCATTGCAGCAGTCCAGGCTTCCCTGTCCTTCACTATCTCCTGGAGTTTGATCAAACTCGTCTCCATTGAGTCTGTAATGCCATCCAGCCGTCTCGTTCCACCTCATGGTCGTAGTCACATCTGCCTATTTTTTTGAACCGTTGTTGTGGGAAGTAAATAGAATAAATATAAATCAGTAACACATTGCCTAGCTTATGACAATACATGATAATTAATATCAACTGCCTTAAAAAACAGTAACAAACTGTTACTGCAAGTTCTTAACGTCCCCGGGATTCTGTCCCTGTCTCAGGGGAGCTGTGTACATCTCAAGGCTGCTCATCCATCTGTGTGAAGTTGTAGAGTTTTGATTATGGCAGAGAGCCTGGATGACCAGCTTCCTAATAGACTCCACATCAGAGCATAGAATGATATTTCTCCCGGCATTTTTGATTCCAGCCTGTGCTTCTTCCAGGCCAGTGTTTCTCATGATGTACTCTACATAGAAGTTAAATAAGGGTGACAATATATAGCCTTGATGTATTCCTTTTCCTATTTGGAACCAGTCTGTGTAACCAACCTCTAAAATGTTTTCATTGAACCAGTTTCACTAAAGAGGAAATGGAAAAGTAAATGAGTTGTTCGTATATATATATATACACACACACCATGATTGAGAATATAAGAGTAGGCTGTTTTTATTGAGTGCTTCTGGCAGACAGAAGTTCCATCTGCTTTACGTGTGTCTGCTAACTTCATCCTTAGAATGGCACTAAGAGAGCAGGTAGGTGATTATTATTCTCAGTTCAGAGATGAGGAAACTGAAGTAGAGGGGTGAACATACCTGTTCAAGGTCCCAGTAGTGGGACCTTGTCGAGATAGTCTGGTTCCAGAGCCATAGGCTCTAACTGCCACAGAATGTTTTTATTTTATCTTATCATATAAAATAAAATATGTGGCCACAGATTTTTAGAAAACAGACTGGGCATAAATTCTTAAAATATCCTGTAGGAGTTCCAAAACAGTGAATTAGGATGGCCTTGGCTGACATTTATTAGAGGTAGACTCTTTAGTACAGGGCCTTTCAAACTTGTTTTTCATTTGTCACAAACCAGAGTTGTGTATTGTGATTATCTTTGTTTGATCTGTGCGTGCGTGCTCAGTCGCTTCAATTGTGTCTGACTCTTTGACCCATGGACTGTAACCTACCAGGCAAGAATACTGGAGTGGGTTGCCATGCCCTCCTCCAGCGGACCTTCCTGACTCGGGGCTCAAACCCACCTCTCTTGTCTCCTGCTTTGACAGGTGGGTTCTTTACCACTAGTGCTACTTGAGAAGCCCTTGTTTAATCTGTATTCTTAACTCTTTTTTTTGGACACATTGCATAACATGCTGGATCTTAGTTCCCAACCAGCGATCAGACCTGTGCCCCTTGCATTGTAAGTGTGGAGTCCTAACCGCTGAGCTGCCAAGAAATTCCCCTACTCTATATTCTTCGGATACCTGCCTCGTTGTTGTTCAGTTGCTAAGTCATGTCCAACTCTTTGCAATTCCATGCATTGCAGCAGTCCAGGCTTCCCTGTCCTTCACTATCTCTGGAGTTTGATCAAACTCGTCTCCATTGAGTCTGTAATGCCATCCAGCCGTCTCGTTCCACCTCATGGTCGTAGTCACATCTGCCTATTTTTTTGAACCGTTGTTGTGGGAAGTAAATAGAATAAATATAAATCAGTAACACATTGCCTAGCTTATGACAATACATGATAATTAATATCAACTGCCTTAAAAAACAGTAACAAACTGTTACTGCAAGTTCTTAACGTCCCCGGGATTCTGTCCCTGTCTCAGGGGAGCTGTGTACATCTCAAGGCTGCTCATCCATCTGTGTGAAGTTGTAGAGTTTTGATTATGGCAGAGAGCCTGGATGACCAGCTTCCTAATAGACTCCACATCAGAGCATAGATCCTCTGATTTGGAATATCCTTTGGTGTTTGACAGTATCATATAAATCTCAAATAAAGAATATGAAGGCAAATGAAAATAACCATTTCTTGAATGCCTGTATATGTGGCCATCATATACTGAGTGGATTCTTTGTGCATGTTATATAACCTCATCCCCACAATAGCTCAGTGAGATAGCTGTTAATTTCCATTTTACAGCTGAGGTTACTAAAACTCAGAGAGACCGAGTAATGTAACTATGGTCTGTACAGGAAAACTGAAGCTGGACAATAATTAAAGCAGTAAGAACAGACTTTTATTCAGGAACTGTTGCAACATGCAGAAAAGAGACCTAAATGGAGACCTAGGCTCAGCTGAATACATCACGGTCAAGTGGGGATTTATAGCCAAGGAGCAGAGTGGTGGTCAGTGGCTGGAAAATGACTAGGAGGAAACATCAGAAACAACGGGCATGGGATGATTCTGGTTAAATGGACCTAGCAGGATCCTTGCTGAAGGCAGGACAGCCTGTTCACATATCACCTGGAGGTGGTATGGATGAAGAATTTGACCATGTATTGGTGATGGAGGTGCTGTAGACTCACTTAGTGAGATTTTTGCCACAGTTGGTAGTATAAGCCTACAAGGTAGATTCTGAAGGTCGGGGCATAGAGGCTTGGAGGAACCTGATCAAAGTTAGGTCAAGGAGGGAATCTTGGTCATATCTTAACAACCAGCAAGATGCGCAACTGGACCTGAAACTCAAGCGTTCCTGACTCCAAGGCCTGTGTCTTCTTTTCCTCAGGCTCCTTGCTGCCTGGAAGCCTGTCAGGGGCCATAGCAGTTGGTAGGAGGGCAAAGAGGTTAGAGATGCCCTGTGCCTACACAGAGCTCCCAGGTTTCCTAGAAGGGAATAAAGGCGTATTAGAGCAGTTTCTGCCTGTAAATCTCTGCAGTGTCAGTTACATGCTAAGAGCTGTGGCTCTTGTCAGAAAGCCCCGCATCTGGTACCCCAGCAAAGGCAATTTTAAACTTCTGAACTTTTACAGAACAAACTTAAGAAATTCTGACAAACACCTTCATATTCTAAACTATTAAATATTTTAATGTTTATGACCTGGCAGGATTTAAACTGTTATATTGAGTGGCTTTTGAAAAGTATCCATTTCTTTTTCTCAAGTGCCTCACTTGTGTGCTTGACTTATTTGGCTTATTCACAGCCTCAAATGAAGAATTTTTTTATAGTTAAAAAAACACACACACAGCACTCATTTTTGTAGCTTTTCCAGTGACATCAGGACAAAGTCTGCCAGTAATGCTTATTTGCCAACTAATAATAATAAAATAAAAACAATGACTCTTCCTTTAATCATTTTCCGTAGGTCATTTAGAAGGCATTGGTACCAGATTTGTTTCTCCAGCACAAATGCTTCTTAGAATGATGAGCAGCTGTTAGCCTATTTGGTTATCAACAGGATGTCCCTGATTTTCCAGTCTGTGAAAGATTTGATGGCTTGATTCCTAAATTCCATTTTAGGAGTTGGGTAGGAGGGGGCAGGGCAGCATGTGGTGGGAGAGCTACCTCTCTAATGTTAAGAAATTGTCCCATCTCACTAAATGCTGTAACCCATTTATATAAAGGACAAAGAATGCTTTTTAAGATGTGTTACATGAACGTGCTGAAAGTAAGATATATTTGGAATGTAGATATGTGTAGTATGTTTTCTCTTGGTCTTTAAGGCATTTGAATGAAAATTACTGGTTGAATTCTGGAGAAAATGTATCATAAGCTGCCATGAAAGTTATCGGTGCAGTTAGTAAATGACTCCTTAGTAGCAACTGATTGTATTTAATTGAGCAGATGCCCTTAATCAGGGACAGTAGGAACATACTGCCACATGATGCAGTATGTTTGTTTAATTGGTCCATGCTTTACACCCCTATCTGGAGCAGTAAATAGGATGTCTCTTAGGGTTTAAATCCTGTTCCTCCCCATAAATACTTCTAAGCCTTTAACAACTAAAGGAACAGCTCATAGGATCTCAGCCTAATTATAGGAGCCATAAACCCCCAAGTTTTAATTATAACCTTTGACTCTCTTTGAGCTCTTTGATCATTTTGTCTTCTGGTCATTCATTTTATTAATGTTTCTGGAATTGTGCAACACAAATTCACAATCTATTATCTGAAGTACTTGGTGTCATGTATTACATAATCTTGCTTATGGGCCTGGGGCATAAAACACATTAGTATTTCTTAACAAAGTGAATGCTTTTCCACATTAATTGGGATCAGCAAAGGCCTCAGATAAACTTCCTCAGTTTTGATCAGGTTTTGCTAATGTTAGTTTTAAAAAATGGTTTTTGGATTTCAGATGGTTACTGTAAGATTACTGAATACATCCATTTGGTAGTATGTATGCATATCACAATTGTCATGTTGAAAACTTTAAATTTACATAATGTTGTATGTCAGTTACATCTTGTTAAAGCTGGAAAAAAAAGAATTTCAGATTTTTGGATAGACAGTTGTGGATCTTTATCACAAAAACATTTAGAGTCTGCTAATTTATTTTAAAAATAATGTTGGGCTTCCCTGGTGGCCCAATGGTAAAGAATCCACCTGTCTATACAGAAATCATGGGTTCCATCCCTGGAGAAAGAAATGGCAACCCACTCCAGTATTCTTGCCTGGGAAGTCCCATGGACAGGGGAGCCTGGCGGGCTACAGTCCATGAGATCGCTAAGAGTCGGGCATGATTGAGCAACTGAGCGGCAGCATCGTCTGTTTTATGTACTTTTAGCTTGTATGTATCTTGAAAAGTGAACTCATTAATTTAATTCAGAGACATTAGATTTTATAGGTGGTTCAGATGCTTTTCACAGGCAAAGAGGAACATACCCTGTTTCCTCCTGACTTTTCCATCGACTTCCAGCTCACAATCTGGTTTTGTCTGTTTGTTACTCTGGCAGCATCCAGATTAAATATTGTCTTTTAGTTTGGCCTTTCCCTTTTCCCTGCAGTTGTAATCTATGCTGTTTCTTCCCTAAATGTAGCTTGTGTTTTCTCTCCTGCTCTGGGTCACGGGCTACAGTCCATGAGATCGCTAAGAGTCGGGCATGATTGAGCAACTGAGCGGCAGCATCGTCTGTTTTATGTACTTTTAGCTTGTATGTATCTTGAAAAGTGAACTCATTAATTTAATTCAGAGACATTAGATTTTATAGGTGGTTCAGATGCTTTTCACAGGCAAAGAGGAACATACCCTGTTTCCTCCTGACTTTTCCATCGACTTCCAGCTCACAATCTGGTTTTGTCTGTTTGTTACTCTGGCAGCATCCAGATTAAATATTGTCTTTTAGTTTGGCCTTTCCCTTTTCCCTGCAGTTGTAATCTATGCTGTTTCTTCCCTAAATGTAGCTTGTGTTTTCTCTCCTGCTCTGGGTCCTATCTTGTAGGGCATGACACAGTTTAAATAGCTCCATGTGAATAGGTATGCACGGACTTTGACATTGGAGAGACCCAATTTCAAATACTCCTTCTCTTAGTTATTCATTTTGCAACTTTGAATGTGTTATTGAAAGTTTTCTTATTTGTGAAACAGAAATATTGGCTATCTTATTGATTTACTCTAAACATTAAATGAAATATTCATAAAACACTTTGTTTTCATGTTAGGAAGAGCTTAATAACTAGCGCCTATTTTTCTTCACTTGCCCCTGTGAAGGATCTCATGAAATGTTTTCCAGTGATGTACCATCATGGTTGGCTTCCTGTGGTTCCTTAAAATAATAATCAGTGAGGGGGTGGAGAGACAGAAAAGAGTCAAAGACTTTTGGCATTTACGAAAAACAAATTTTGGGGTCCCTGGGCTTGGGAGGCCGAAGAGGGAGGTTGACTGAATTTCCTTTCTCCCCCATGACCTTTTTCACACCTGCCAGTGGCCTGGGCTCAACCAGGGCAAAGTAATTTACAAGAATAAAACACTTTGGTTGCTGATGGTTCTGAACAAATCCTCTTACATTTGAGTTATGTTATTTTGAACTCGAGACAGCTGAGGTTTATCCTTGAAGATAAAGGAAATCTTTGGGAAAGTCTGTGTTTTGTGTATCAGGCCTCAATTCTTGATGTTCAGAGTGAAGGGTTTGGATTCCATAATCTAAACGGTCCTTTTCAACTCTTAAAATTGTGTCATGGGAGTAATTATAAAGTGTGTCTAATTCTCTTCTACAAGGTGGAAAATGAAATGTGTAAGTAGATCTCATAATTTTCACATTGCCAATCAGAAATGCGATTCTCATGATGGATGACTGAGTATTGTTCCATGTCTGTGCAGTTATGAGAATTGGTAGGAGTGCTTAGAGCGCTTAGTTGTGCAGAGATGGGAAACGATAAGTACCTAGGATCTACATGATGGCAAGGATAAACCTTGTCTTTCATTTGCCTCTCTAGATTTTCCCAGTCAACTTGCAGAGATTAAAATCGTTCTTGCCATTGAGATATCAAGAGGCAGACCATTAAGATTTGGGAATTTCAAGAAAATAGGTTAATACTAAAGTGTTGTGATAATGTATAACCAAGATGTGGAAGAATTTTAACGTGAAATTCCAGAGATGAATGAAAATACGGATGTTTTAACCCAACAAAAATAGTTAATTGGTTTGACTTTAAAGAACTTTTGGGAGGGGAAAAAAGATGGCGGCGGAATAGGACGGGGAGGACACTTTCTCCCTCACTACTTCATCAAAAGAACACTTCAACACGGAATAAACTCCACAAA
>SJYC01023453.1:0-22903 GCA_006408675.1 Madoqua kirkii
AAAGAACTTTTGTAGCATTAAGCAAGTACATTTTTGACAGTTTGGAAAAGAAAATTTGCATTATAAAAACAGCTTCTGTGTCTGAAGTTCTTTCACGAAACAGTTGAATATACAAATTTGGCTTTATGATGTGGTTACTTTAATAGACTTCATTACAGTTAAGGAAAGTCTTGATGTGAAATGTATAAAGAAATAGGTGACTTAAGTAGGGACTTAAATAAATGTTCTGTTTGTTATCTTCAGTGTTTTTAATTAAACAAACTTGAAAATATTATATGCTTAATCTGCCAGGCTTCTAGGACAGTGGAATTTCTCCACTGTGGTGTAGGAAGAAGATGGTATAGTACTAGTGGTATTATATGTTATGTGGTATAGTCCAGATTTATAATTTTATGATGTAATGTAATTTTAAATTTGAAAAATAAATTTTTTTTTCTCTCATAAGCCACTGAAAATTAAATTTACCAAAATCTTTGGTAGGTTTAAGAGTGGAGGATACAGTATAGTACAGTTCAGTCGCTCATTTGGGTCCAATTCTTTGCAACGCCATGGACCATTTAATTAAACAAACTTGAAAATATTATATGCTTAATCTGCCAGGCTTCTAGGACAGTGGAATTTCTCCACTGTGGTGTAGGAAGAAGATGGTATAGTACTAGTGGTATTATATGTTATGTGGTATAGTCCAGATTTATAATTTTATGATGTAATGTAATTTTAAATTTGAAAAATAAATTTTTTTTTCTCTCATAAGCCACTGAAAATTAAATTTACCAAAATCTTTGGTAGGTTTAAGAGTGGAGGATACAGTATAGTACAGTTCAGTCGCTCATTTGGGTCCAATTCTTTGCAACGCCATGGACCACAGCACGCCAGGACTCCCTGTCCATCACCAACTCCCAGAGTTTACTCAAACTCATGTCCATTGAGTTGTGATGCTATCTAACCATCTCATCCTCTGTTGTCCCCTTCTCCTCCCTCCTTCAATCTTTCTCAGCATCAGGGTCTTTTCTAATGAGTCGGTTCTTCACATCAGGTGGCCAAAGTATTGTAGTTTCAGCTTCATCATCAGTCCTTCCAATGAATATTCAGGGTTGATCTCCTTTAGGATGGACTGGTTGGATTTCCTTGCAGTCCAAAGGACTCTCAAGAGTCTTCTCCAACACCGCAGTTCGAAATCATCAATTCTTCAGCACTCAGCTTTCTTTATAGTCCAACTCTCACATCTGTACATGACCACTGGAAAAACCATAGCCTTGACTAGACGGACCTTTGTTGGCAAAATACTGTCTCTGCTTTTTAATATGCTGACTTGGTTGGTCATAAGTTTATGTCCAAGGAGCAAGCGTCTTTTAATTTCATGGCTGCAGTCACCATCTGCAATTATTTTGGAGCCCTCTAAAATAAAGTCTGACACTGTTTCCACTGTTTCCCCATCTGATTTCCATGAAGTGATGGGACCAGATACCATGATCTTAGTTTTCTGAATGATGAGCTTTAAGCCAGCTTTTTTACTCTCCTCTTTCACTTTCATCAAAAGGCTCTTAAGTTCTTCTTTGTTTTCTGCCATAAGGGTGGTGTCACCTACATATCTGAGGTTATTGATACTTCTTCCCACAATCTTGATTCCAGCTTGTGCTTCCTCCAGCCCAGGGTTTTTCATGATGTATTCTGCATATAACTTAAATAAGTAGGGTGACAATTTACAGCCTTGACACACTTGTCTCCCTATTTGGAACCAGTTTGTTGTTCCATGTCCAGTTCTAACTGTTGCTTCCTGACCTGCATACAGATTTCTCAAGAGACAGGTCAGGTGGTCTGGTATTCCCATCTCTTGAAGAATTTTCCACGTGTTGTTGTGATCCACATAGTCAAAGTCTTTGGCGTAGTCAATAAAGCAGAAATAAATGTTTTTCTGGAACTCTCTTGCTTTTATGGTGATCCAATGGATGTTGGCAGTTCAATTTCTGGTTCCTCTGCCTTTTCTAAAACCAGCTTGCACATCTGGAAGTTCATGGTTCACATACTATTGAAGCCTGGCTTGGAGAATTTGAACATTACTTTACTAGTGTGTGTGATGAGTTCATTTATAGTAGTTTGAGCATTCTTTGGCATTGCCTTTCTTTGGGATTGGAATGAAAACTGACCTTTTCCAGTCCTGTAGCCACTGCTGAGTTTTCCAAATTTGCTGGCATATTGAGTACAGCACTTTCACAGCATCATCTTTTAGGATTTGAAATAGCTCAATTGGAATTCCATCACCTCCACTAGCTTTGTTCGTAGTGATGCTTCCTAAGGCCCACTTGATTTCACATTCCAGGATGTCTGGCTCTAGGTGAGTAATCACACCATCATGATTATCTTGGTTATGAAGATCTTTTTTGTACAATTCTTCTCTGTGTTTGTGCCACCTCTTCTTAATATCTTCTGCTTCTGTTAGGTCCATACCATTTCTGTCCTTTATTGAGCCCATCTTTGCATGAAATATTCCCTTGGTATCTCTGATTTTCTTGAAGAGATCTCTAGTCTTTCCCATTCTGTTGTTTTCCTCTATTTCTTTGCACTGATCACTGAGGAAGGCTTTCTTATCTCTCCTTGTTATTCTTTGGAACTCTGCATTCAAATGAGTATATCTTTCCTTTTCTCCTTTGTTTTTTACCTCTCCTCTTTTCATAGCTATTTGTAAGGCCTCCCCAGACAGTCATTTTGCTTTTTTTACATTTCTTTTTCTTGGGGATGGTCTTGATCCCTGTCTCCTGTACAATGTCATGAACCTCCGTCCCTAGTTCTTCAGGCACTCTATCAGATCTAATCCTTGAATCTATTTCTCTCTTCCACTGTATAATTGTAAAGGATTTGATTTAGGTCGTACCTGAATGATCGAGTGGTTTTCCCTACTTTCTTCAGTTTCAGTCTGAATTTGGCATTAAGGAGTTCATGATCTGAGCCACAGTCAGCTCCCTGTCTTATTTTTGCTGACTGTATAGAGCTTTTCCATCTTTGGCTGCAAAGAATATAATCAATCTGATTTTGGTGGATGACAGATAACTATTTTCTAATGGAGTCAGGGAGCAAATGAGACTTTTATGTTTATAAAAAGGGGCGTGGATTAAATATTATATTTAGTGATGTAAGAACTGTTCTAATTCTAAAATGTTTACACTGTAAATATTCTGTGTATGGGGATAAGTGATTTAGGGCCTATATATCACTGATTTTTGGTTTGGTAGTTGCACAGTATCTTAATCTGTGATGGATGCAGGGAGAACCATAACAGGATTTGCATGGGTCAGTATTATTTGAGTTGTGAATCCTCCCCTTTTAGCACTATTGGGTAGCAAAACTTAATTCTCACTTGCATCACTTACATTGTTAAAATATAAGTTATGCAGAGTCAAAAAAACATTAGCTGCAAAATGTACTTGGGGAGGAAATTCTGAAACAAATACCGATTTTTTCAATGACAGTTGCTGATTATGAGTTGTTATTATTCTCCCATCCTTTTGATTTGATTTACAATATTGTATTAGTTTCAGATTCTCTTCCATTATAGGTTTATTACCAGATAGTGAATATAGTAACAGTACAGAATATACTGTACTGCTAGACAGTAAATTCTTATTTATTTTATATGTAGTCATGTCTGTCTGTTAATCCCATAGTCCTGATTTACTCCTCTCTCCCCTTTCCCCTTTGGTAACCATACCTTTGTTTTCTATGTCTGTGAGTCTGTTTCTGTTTTCTAAGTTAAGTTCATTTGTACCAATATTTTAAGATTCCACATATAGGTGATATCTTTTACATGTCTTTCTCTGATTTACTTCTGTTAGTATGATAATCTCTGGATGCATTCATGTTGTTGTAAATGTCAGGGTTTCATTCTTTCTTGTGGCTGAGTAGTATTCCATTGCACAAGTAGACCTGTTGAGCTAAGAAGGCAGAGATTGGATTTGGGGGCTGCTGAAGCAGTGAGACTTGCTGCACAGAACTAAGGCAGGTCTTCCCTGGTGGCTCAGTTAGTAAAGAATCTGCCCGCATGCGCATGCGGGAGACCCGGGTTCAGTCTGCGTCAGGAAGATCTCTGGGGAAGGAAATGGCTACCCACTCCAGTATTTTTGCCTGGAGAATTCCATGGACAGAGGAGCCTAGTGGGCTACAATCCATGAGGTCACCAAGGGTCGGACATAACTGAGCGACTAATGCTTTCACTTTCAGGGCAGGAGAAGATGTGAGGGTATTTCCCAGGGTTCCTTGGACTGCGTTTGTGCAGGGCAAGACTCTGAGGCCTGGTAGAGTAGCTACAATAAATTTGAGAGTGGATTGAAGGTACTAGAGGTTATTCATTGTTGAAAGATGACATTGCAGCCTAGCTAAAGTGGAGAAATCTTGTTAACATCTTAGGTATGCAACTAAGACACCAGAAACACAGGCTTTGGAAAATAGGCCACACTGTGCAGAAAGTGTGTTATCAATTTGTTTACAGTCAAGAAGTGGGAAATCACACAGAATTGGACAGGGGAAGTTTAAAGAATTGTTAACTTTAATAGCTGCTGCTGCTAAGTCACTTCAGTCGTGTTTGACTCTGTGCAACCCCATAGACAGTAGCCCACCAGGTTCCACCGTCCCTAGGATTCTCCAGGCAGGAACACTGGAGTGGAGTGCCATTGCCTTCGCCGAACTTTAATAGAGAAGTAACTAAAAAATGCAGAGTGAACTCTAAAGGATACCCTAGGGCTGAGGGAGATTACCAAAGGAAGGGTAGAATTGGAAAAGGGATCCTCTCCCCAAGGCTGGGCTTCAGATCTCATTGGAAAAGGTATGGTTTCTTCCCACTGGATGATGAAGTTGAGTGGACTCTCTGGACCACACTGGTTCACAGATGCCAGATAACAGGAAACAACCCTCTTTCTGGTTCACCAGCTAGCTGAGGCTAAAGACTGGTGAGCTCAGTGAGGGTCAGGGCATTCACTGGGAGCTGGCTTGTTGCCAGATTGGTGCACACTGTGAGATACCCATGTTGCAATGAATGCAGGAAGCAACTCTCTGAGGCACAGTTGAGCACAGTGGGATACGTGAGTAAGCAGAGGGAGTCAGGGAGCTGCTGGTGGGAGGCTTGGAGTGCACTGGTGTTTACATTAGGAGGACTGTAGCGAGGTGATCACTGGACTCAAGCTAGGGCTTTGAGGCTGTTGAAGAAGCATGCACTTTGGGTTTGCTGCTGGACCAAACAGCCCCGTATTCAGGTACCGCTACACATCCTTCCTCCTGCAGTGTCCCTCTGATCCTCTGCTGTTTTAACATTGTGCTCACTGTGAAGGAGGAATGCTCAGTTTTCAATCCATTTTCTCAGCAAATACTAAGAGTGAATTTGGAGTTGAAAGGCAGTAGGTTGGTAATTGGTCCAAAAAACTGGACTGAACCTGCCCAGTAGAGCTTAAAATTGAGCCTCAAAAAGATAAGAAGACGTGCCAGTAAATTACCTGCCTGCTGGAATCAGGCTCTTAACGTTCTAAAGGAAAGCAGCATTCTTCAGGCTCCTTAAAACAAAGCATTCACAAGTCAGCATACAGCAACAAATTATTGGAAATAAGCAAGGAAGTGTGATTTATAATTCAGAATAAAAACTTTCACTAGAAGCGTACCTTTAGATGATGCTGATGTTAGAATTAGCAAATTAAAACATTGAAGCTTCTTAAACAAAAATATTGTCTTATGGATGGGGAGTCTCAGAAAAGTGAAAGCTGAAAAAAATCAAGTGGAAAACCAAGGGCTAAAAAAGTATAGTTTCTGAAACAGAAATGTTTATTGGATAAACTTAAAAGCTGACTGGAGTTGGCAGAAGAAAAAGGTCAGTGAGTTTTTTAAAACTCAGTAGGAATTTTTTGAAAAAGGAAAATAAGTGGGAGAAAACAAGCAGAGCCTCAGTAACTTGTGGACAATCTCAAGCCTTCTAACATATGTATAAATGAAGTTCTGAAAGAGAGAAAATGTGGCACAAAAACTTAAAAGAAAAAAAGTGGTTGAAAGTTTTCTGCAATTGGTAGAAAACATCAGCTTACAAATTCAAGAAGCCCAGTAAATATAAGAAAGGATAAACCCAAAGAAAACCACAGTTAGGCACAGAGTAGCGAACCTGCTGAAAATTTATGATAGAGAGGAACCTTAAAAGCAGAGAGATGGGGGGGAGGAAGAGGGAATGGTAGGGGAGTAATAAGAGTGATGGCTGGCTTCTCAAGGGCTTTATGAGCTAGAAGCAATGGAGAAGCATTTCCAAGCGAGAAAAAAAGTAGAAACATGTCTATTAATCTAGAATTCTATAGTCAAGCAAAAGTAAAGGTGAAGTGAAGGCATTTCAGGTAGGTGAAAGTTGAGAGTTGTATTAATCAGGAAGAAAAGGTTTTCAGGAATCCTCTAGACAACTTCCCAAGAGATTATTTGCTCAGGCACCCTTGCTGTATTGCTGAGAAAGCAGGGATGTAGCATTTTCATCCTTTAGGGGGAGGTTTCTGTCACCAAGGAATAGGGGGATCAGGACCAAGAGAAATCAATTGTTGTGGAGGCAATGAGCAGTGTTTGCCACATTGAATTAAATTACTCTTATAATCAGAAAAAAATGACAAAGCTATTTGTTCTTTGCTACCCAGATGAAAGTAAAGCAGAAAATAAGTCATTTGTTGTTAGGTTGGCCGTTTACAGATTCTTACAGGGGTTCATAGGAAGCTTCTAGGCATCATCTTGTAGTCCTTCTTCAGTTTGCATTCAGCTTCCCGATAATCATGCTAGGCAATGGCATAAAAAGATAAGGAGTACATCTTGACCTCAGTCTGCGGATACACAGACAGTTCTTCCTGGGTTCAACAATCATCTTCTGGGCAGCGTGTCATCTTCTTCAGAGAGGAAAGGAGTTTTCCTTAGAAATTCTGGTCAGGAAGCAATTAATTCATCGGTGATGGTCAGGAAATACTTCACAGAGTAATAGTAATAGTGGCAGTAATAATGACTTTACTTTATTGAAGGCCAGGTAGTATCCTGAGTACTTTCAAAACTTCCCACAATCTTATGCATTAAGTGTTATCATTCTCATTTTTATAAATTAGGAAACTGAGGCTTGTATAAGGAAATTGCTTAAGATCCTTCCATCAGTGAGGGGCAAAGCTAGGAGTCAAATCTAGGACAGCCTGACTTGAAAGGCTGTGTTCTTAAACAGATACCAGTGGTCATGGCGAACTTGCATTCACTTCATTAAAACATATTACCTGTTCAGTAGGTTATAAGTTGACTCACACTAGGCTTTCTTGGAAGAGTGACATTTGTTTGCTTACTCATGGCTGTTAAAAATCAAAGTTTTCTCATAAGGGAACCATTCATTAAAATGTACATTGAAACCATTTAGGTCACCTGCAGGAGAAAGCTGCCTCCATATTTGTTGTGTTTACATTTAATTTACTCATATAATTTCTAAAAGAAGTCAGAGAAGCAATTAAATTTTCTGACAGTTTTACAAGGCAGAGTTATAACTGGCCCATGTCACCAATATGCTTTTGAAATATATTCCTGGTTTATTGACCAGTTGGCACTTGAATAATTTAAGCATCCAGACGTAATATATAATGAGCAAAGTAAGTTCACCTAAGTTCAGAAAATTTATACTGCCCTTTTAATTGAACTCTGTAAGCAGTAGCTATTTTTCATGAGGTAGAAAAGATTTTATATTTAAGTAGAGTTGCAGAGTACTCAATTGATGATTCGATTCTGACTGACTCCTTGATACAAATTGAGTCTGAACAAGTGGAATTCTTCTGTGTGTCTGCTGCGAAGGGGCAGAGGGAAATGAGCAGATGTTTCCTGAGGAGCTGAATCTGGGGTGGATGGAGGGAGAGGTGGTCTATGTGGAGAACAAAGGTCGTCTAGCTTCACGCTTTGCCATCTGGTGCATACAGAACTGCTGCAGCTCGCTGCAAGCAGAAGTGAAGCTGTAGTGGAAAAGCAGGTGGTTACCGGGCCTTGGGGGCCCTTCTCGTTAGCTGGCTCGAGAGGAAAGCGATCTAGGCTAGTGCTCAGGAGGCTTTTTCATGATCCACGTCTGGAAGTGGCTCACATCACTTCGGCTTCCATTTCTGTGGTCAGAACTCGGTTGTAGGGAGACTGAGAATTGTATTAAACTGTGTGTTTAGGAAGAAAGATAGTACAAGGTATATAGAAACACGGGTCTCTGGAAAACTAAGCAAGCAGAAAACAAACTAAGGCAGTTATTAACTCTAGGAAAAACAGTTGTACAAGGAGAGGAGTAAAATAAAGATGATAATAGCCAACATTTACTGTGTACTTAACTCTGTGCCAGGTACTGTTCTAAGTCCTCAGTTTTTTCATATGTTAATTTTATTAAAAATTATATCCAGTAAATGCAGTTGTAATCCCCATTTTACAGAGACATGGTTATTTCACCTAAGTATTGATATCACAGTGTTTATTGAATAAATGGGATAGGGAACGAAGGTAGTGGAGTAAGAGCCAAATTTCTTCTTCTGTATGGCACCCCACTCCAGTATTCTTGCCTGGAAGATCCTATGGACGGAGGAGCCTGGTGGGCTGCAGTCCATAGGGTCGCTAAGAGTCGGACACGACTGAGCGACTTCACTTTCATATTTCACTTTCATGCATTGGGGAAGGAAATGGCAACCCACTCCAGTGTTCTTGCTTGGAGAATCCCAGGCATGGGGGAGCCTGGTGGGCCACAGTCTATGGGGTTGCACAGAGTTGGACACGACTGAAGTGACTTAGCAGCTATAGTAGGAGATAATAATGTGGAAGTTATGCCTATATTATAATTTTGAACATGACCAACTTGAACTGTATAGGTCCACTTATATGCAGGGTTTTATCCAGTAAATATGTACAGTACTACATGACTTGTGCTTGATTGAATCCATGGATGCAGAATGTTGAATACGGTGGGCTGACTGTGGGACTTGAGCATCCACAGATGCTGAGGGATAACAGTATAAAATATCTAAAATTAATAGTCAAGTTACAACTGTATACACATACTGTTTAAAAAGATAGAGGTAAATATCAGTAGAAACAACTAGAAATGTTGAAAATCCTCAGGGTGACCTATTCAGATATAGGGTATGGGGTTGCCTTCATACTCTTGGACTTTCTGAACTATATTGATATAAAAATAAAGTACTTGGTAGAAGAGATCCTATCAAGAGAGATGAAATGATATGAAGTGGCCATCATTTTATACCTCTGTTCACAGAGAACTGAGATGGTTTGTAAATCACTAAATAATGGAGCTGTACACTGACGGGAACTAAGACTAGGTGTGTGGACCAGGGTTTGTCCTACCCTCTTGGCTGAGTCACTTAACCTTTGAGGATTCACTTCCTTCTTGTTTTAATGAGAATGATGCTCTCTTCAAGTTAATGTAACTTCTAGATTTCTATAGTTCTAGGTGTTAGACCAAGTAATTTTTGTTTTAAACAGTAAGTCAATGTCACGGTATAGGCTACAGAGCTATGTTTGAAAGCAGCTGGCTGTTAAGTCACATCCTACACCTTGTCTTATTCTTCCCAGATCCATATACATATATACTTATAGATTTCTTTGAAAGGGAAGGGGTTGCCAGGCGTTTTTTTTTTTTTTTTCTGGCTTCCCAAGATGATGATTTTAATTTGAGATTTCCTACTGAGAGATATTGATTATATAAGAAGTATGTTCATTTATTATCCACTTCCTACTTCTAAGTGCTGGTCATGAAGTCGTGGTTATCTAATGTGACCATTTCTATTCTAGGTCCAGTGGCATTGCAGAGCACGGATGGTTGCGGGAGCCAATTTCTACATTGTTGGGCGAGACCCTGCTGGCATGCCCCATCCAGAACAGGGAAGGATCTTTATGAGCCGACTCATGGCGCCAAAGTGCTGACCATGGCCCCGGGCCTGATCACCTTGGAGATCGTTCCCTTTCGAGTTGCCGCTTACAACAAGAAGAAGAAGCGGATGGACTACTATGACTCTGAGCAGTAAGTGTCACATTCTCTGCATAAATCTGTGAAACGCCGTGTGTTCTAAGCTGCTCCTAGGCTTTTAATATATTGCCTCATCTTGACAACAGCTGACCAATGGTAGGCTTTGTTGTACCAATTTCAGAGACGGGCAAACCAAAGAAACTAATTTCTCAATACTTTAGAAGTAGAAATAAAAATGGAATCTGGTTTCATGGTTCATGATCTTAGGAATTTTATTAGGAAGTGTTAAGGCAGTGATGACATTTCTGTCTGCCTTATAGAAGTAGTTCAAGGACTCAGCAATGATTTGGCTAGTAAGCGCAAAGGATCGATGTAATAAGAGAGTTTGACTAATATTTGTGCAGTCATTGTGTGACAGGCACTCTCCTAATTGCATTATAGGTATTAAGTTAATACTTGTAATTAATGCTCTATACTAATCCTGTGAAGTAGGTGCAGTTAGCCCCGTTGTGTAGATCGGTAGTAAGCTGAAGCATACAAAGTTCAAATACTCTTTTAATGTCACAGATCCAGTGAATAGCAGCTCACTGGGTATGCTGACCACTAGAGTGCAACTTCATTCTTCAAAGATCTTGGAGCAGAAAATGAACAACCTTTTTGTGCAAATTATTGGTAATATTGAGCATGTATCTATCTTCTTTTGACTGGCTAAATTTTATTAGTTGCAATCTATAGATAATATCCATACAGACATACCTCGAGATGTTGTGGGTTCAGTTCCAAACCACTGAAATTAAAGTGAGTAATCCCGATAAAGCAAGTCACATAAAATTTTTTTGTTTCCTAGTACAGGTAAAAGTTATGTCTACGTATACTATAGTATATTAAGCACACAGTAATGGTATTTCTAAAACAATTTACACACCTTAATTTTAAAAACTTTATTGCTTAAAAATGTTAACCATCCTCTGAGCCTTCAGTGAGTTGTGATGTTTTCGCTGGTGGAGGGTCTTGCCTACATGTTGATGGCTGCTGACTCATTAGGGTGGTGGTTGCTGAAGGTTGGGCTATGGTAGTATATTTTAAGATACTAAGTATATATTTTAAGACAACAGTGAAGTTTGCCACATCCATCAACTCTTTCACTGATGAGCTGTCTGTAACACACAATGCTGTTAATAGAGCTTCTTTCAAAATTGGACTCAGTCTCAAACCCTGCTGCTGTTTTATTATCTAAAGTTTCTGTAATATTCTAACTTCTTTGTTGCCATTTAAAAATCTGTATAGCATCTTACCAGGAGTAGATTCCATCTCAAGTAACCACTTTCTTTGCTTATTAGAAGCAAGTCTTTAACCATTTAAGTTTTATTGTGAGATTGCAGCAATTCGGTCACATCTTCAGACTCCACTTCTAATTCTCGTTCTCTTGCTGTTTCTACCACGTCTGCAGTTCTTTCCTCCACTGAAGCTTCAAACCCCTCAGGTCACTCATGAGGTTTGGAATTAGCTTCTTCCAAACTCCTGTGAATGCTGGTATTTTGACCTCTCCCCAGGAATCCCAGATATTCTTAACGGCATCTAGAATGGTGAATCCTATTTTAGAAGGTTTTCAATTGACTTTGCCCAGATCCATCAGAGGAATCACTGTCTGTGGCAACTATAGCTTTATAAAATGTATTTCTTAAATAAGAAAACTTGAAAGTGGAAATTAGTCCTTTATCTGCAACATTAGCAGGTGTGAAAGTAACATTAATCTCGTTGCACACCTCCATCAGAGCTCTTGGGTGACCAGGTGCATTGTCAATGAGCTCAGTATTTTAAAAAGAATCTTTTTTTCTGAGCAGAAGTGCTTAACACTGAGCTTAAGATACTCTGTAAAACCATGTTGTAAACAGAGGACTTTGTTGTTCCATTTATACAGCAGAGACAGAGTTGATTTAGCATTGTTCTTAAAAGCGCTAGGATTTTGGGAATGGTCAATGAACATTGGCTTCAACTTAAAGTCATCAGCTGCACTAACCTCTATCAAGAGTCAGCCTGTCCTTTGAAGCTTTGAAGCTAGGCATTGACTTCTCCTCTCTAGCTATGAATGACATCATCTAGATGGCATCGTCTTCCAATAGAAGGCTATTTCATCTACATGGAAAATCTGTTGTTTAGTGTGAAGGTGTTAGTTGCTCAGTTGTGTCTGACTCTTTGGACTCCGTGGACTGTAGCACACCAGGCTCCTCTGTCCATGGAATTCTACAGGCAAGAATACTTCGGTATGTTTGCTATTCCCTTCTTCAGGGGCTCTCCAGGGACTGAACCCAGGTCTCCTGCATTGCAGGCAGATTCTCTGCCATGTAAGCCACCAGGGAAGTCCATTGTTGAGTATGGCCACCTTCATTAATGATCTTAGCTAGATCTTCTGGATAACTTGCTGCAGCATCTATGTCAGCACTTGCTGCTTCCCTTTGTACTTTTATGTTGTGGAGATGGCTTCTTTCCTTAAACCTATGAACCAACCTCTGCGGGCTTCAGACTTCTCTTTTTAAACTTCCTTACCTCTCTTAGTCTTCATAGAATTGGGGCCTTGCTCTGAATTAGGCTTTGGCTGAAAGGTCTATTGTAGCTGGTTTGATCATCTATCCCGACCACTAATAGTTTCTCCATATGCACAATAAGGCTTATTTGGCTTGCTTGTTCTTCATGTGTTTGATGGAGTAACACTTTTAATTTACTTCAATAACTTTTTTTTTGCATTCACAACTTGTTGCTTGGCACGAGAGGCCTAGCCCATCTCAGTTTTCAACATGCCTTCCTCACTAATAAGGTTAATCATTTCTAGCTTTTAATTTAAAGTGAGACATGTGCACTTTTGACTCGAAAACTTAGAGGCTGTTGTAGATTAATTGACCTGGTTTCAATATTGTTGTGTCTCAGGGAATTGGGAGGCCTGAGGAGAGGGAGAGAGGTGGGGGAACTGCTAGTTAGTGGAGCAGTCAGAACATACATTTAGTAAGTTCACCATCATTATATGGGCATGGTTCATGGGGCTCTAAAACAATTACAGTAACCTCCAAGATCACAGATCACCAGATATAATAATGAAAATGTGTGTGTGTGTGTTAGTTGCTAAGTCATGCCCAACTCTTTGCAGCCCCATGGACTGTAGCTGTGTAAAACTTTATTGCTTAAAAATGTTAACCATCCTCTGAGCCTTCAGTGAGTTGTGATGTTTTCGCTGGTGGAGGGTCTTGCCTACATGTTGATGGCTGCTGACTCATTAGGGTGGTGGTTGCTGAAGGTTGGGCTATGGTAGTATATTTTAAGATACTAAGTATATATTTTAAGACAACAGTGAAGTTTGCCACATCCATCAACTCTTTCACTGATGAGCTGTCTGTAACACACAATGCTGTTTAATAGAGCTTCTTTCAAAATTGGACTCAGTCTCAAACCCTGCTGCTGTTTTATTATCTAAAGTTTCTGTAATATTCTAACTTCTTTGTTGCCATTTAAAAATCTGTATAGCATCTTACCAGGAGTAGATTCCATCTCAAGTAACCACTTTCTTTGCTTATTAGAAGCAAGTCTTTAACCATTTAAGTTTTATTGTGAGATTGCAGCAATTCGGTCACATCTTCAGACTCCACTTCTAATTCTCGTTCTCTTGCTGTTTCTACCACGTCTGCAGTTCTTTCCTCCACTGAAGCTTCAAACCCCTCAGGTCACTCATGAGGTTTGGAATTAGCTTCTTCCAAACTCCTGTGAATGCTGGTATTTTGACCTCTCCCCAGGAATCCCAGATATTCTTAACGGCATCTAGAATGGTGAATCCTATTTTAGAAGGTTTTCAATTGACTTTGCCCAGATCCATCAGAGGAATCACTGTCTGTGGCAACTATAGCTTTATAAAATGTATTTCTTAAATAAGAAAACTTGAAAGTGGAAATTAGTCCTTTATCTGCAACATTAGCAGGTGTGAAAGTAACATTAATCTCGTTGCACACCTCCATCAGAGCTCTTGGGTGACCAGGTGCATTGTCAATGAGCTCAGTATTTTAAAAAGAATCTTTTTTTCTGAGCAGAAGTGCTTAACACTGAGCTTAAGATACTCTGTAAAACCATGTTGTAAACAGAGGACTTTGTTGTTCCATTTATACAGCAGAGACAGAGTTGATTTAGCATTGTTCTTAAAAGCGCTAGGATTTTGGGAATGGTCAATGAACATTGGCTTCAACTTAAAGTCATCAGCTGCACTAACCTCTATCAAGAGTCAGCCTGTCCTTTGAAGCTTTGAAGCTAGGCATTGACTTCTCCTCTCTAGCTATGAATGACATCATCTAGATGGCATCGTCTTCCAATAGAAGGCTATTTCATCTACATGGAAAATCTGTTGTTTAGTGTGAAGGTGTTAGTTGCTCAGTTGTGTCTGACTCTTTGTGACTCCGTGGACTGTAGCACACCAGGCTCCTCTGTCCATGGAATTCTACAGGCAAGAATACTTCGGTATGTTTGCTATTCCCTTCTTCAGGGGCTCTCCAGGGACTGAACCCAGGTCTCCTGCATTGCAGGCAGATTCTCTGCCATGTAAGCCACCAGGGAAGTCCATTGTTGAGTATGGCCACCTTCATTAATGATCTTAGCTAGATCTTCTGGATAACTTGCTGCAGCATCTATGTCAGCACTTGCTGCTTCCCTTTGTACTTTTATGTTGTGGAGATGGCTTCTTTCCTTAAACCTATGAACCAACCTCTGCGGGCTTCAGACTTCTCTTTTTAAACTTCCTTACCTCTCTTAGTCTTCATAGAATTGGGGCCTTGCTCTGAATTAGGCTTTGGCTGAAAGGTCTATTGTAGCTGGTTTGATCATCTATCCCGACCACTAATAGTTTCTCCATATGCACAATAAGGCTTATTTGGCTTGCTTGTTCTTCATGTGTTTGATGGAGTAACACTTTTAATTTACTTCAATAACTTTTTTTTTGCATTCACAACTTGTTGCTTGGCACGAGAGGCCTAGCCCATCTCAGTTTTCAACATGCCTTCCTCACTAATAAGGTTAATCATTTCTAGCTTTTAATTTAAAGTGAGACATGTGCACTTTTGACTCGAAAACTTAGAGGCTGTTGTAGATTAATTGACCTGGTTTCAATATTGTTGTGTCTCAGGGAATTGGGAGGCCTGAGGAGAGGGAGAGAGGTGGGGGAACTGCTAGTTAGTGGAGCAGTCAGAACATACATTTAGTAAGTTCACCATCATTATATGGGTCTGGTTCATGGGGCTCTAAAACAATTACAGTAACCTCCAAGATCACAGATCACCAGATATAATAATGAAAATGTGTGTGTGTGTGTTAGTTGCTAAGTCATGCCCAACTCTTTGCAGCCCCATGGACTGTAGCTGTGCAGGCTCCTCTGTCCATGGGATTCTCCAGGCAAGAATACTGAAATGGGTTGCCATTTCCTTCTCAGATTTTAAGAAATAGGTAATCCAAAAAGGAAGAACCAGTTGCAAAATACAGGACTTTAAGAAATATAATAAACATTAAATATTTCCTAGAATTTTGAGATGGAATAGACCTTACATATCCTTTAGACAAGCCATTAGTTTTATCAATAGATAAACTGAATAACTTTAGCAAAGATTGCATTAATTAAGTCTTCTCAACTAAACACCGTTTCTCAGCCCTCTATTTTTCTTCTTATTTAGATCCCAATTAGAAAATATTTAATTTATTTTTATTTTAACATCTTGTTTAATTTGATGTAAAGACTTTTCAGGTCTTTTAATTGCTGATTCTGTCATCCTTGCTGTATGCTAATTAAATTTTTAGATAACATGACTTTCAAGGTCATTATTCAAGTCATAATAGAATTATTAATCTAGACTTCGTAGAGGACAGAACTCACTAGAAACCTTATGATGTGCAATTCAGCTTCCAGTAGACATAGTATTATTCAATTAAATACAAATCCTCAAAATTATATTAGTTTCCAGCTCCCGTTTTTATCATGTCTACAGAGATGATGTAGTCTGATAGGTTGAGTCTGTGATTTGGGGGGAGTGATAACAATGATAGATTAAATATTTTTTTAATTATTTTTATTGTAGGATTGGATTCTTTAGGCTCTGAAAACAAAATTGCTGAACGTGTCTAGGGATTACTCTCTTATGATCTCTTCCTTGATTTTAATTCTCTTCCTAATGTGGATCCTACACACGCAGATCAAGGCTCTTTTCTGTCCTCCCTCTCTTCGTTCTGCCCAAATAATGTTTTTTTCCTTCCAGGATTTTTGCTACTTTCACTTTACTGAGCAGTTTCTTTCTGTTCAGAATTAGATCTAGAACAGTTTCCCCTAGAAATGTCTCTGTTTTGTTATGCTAGAGTCAGATTAGCAACTGAGCACAGACTTTGAAGCCCAAGGGGATGGAGTCACATTCTTGCCCCACCACCCCTGCAGCGGTGTGACCGCAGGGGAATCACCGTCCTCTTCCTGCCCTCCTTCCCTCAGCTTCAGAATGGGGTGTAGTGATCATGCTGTGTGTATCTTCATAGAGTGGTTGAGGACCAGATCAGCTCATACATGTCATTTGCAAGCAGTGTTAACTGGAACCTAGTAAGTACTAGAAATGTGTTTATTGTTATCATATATATATAATGTATATAATGAAAAAGTATGAACAGTTGTGAGGATTATCAAAATGTGCCACACGGACACAAAATGAGCAAACACTGTTGGAAAAATGGTGCCAATAGACTTTAGTTTCTCAAGGCAAGGTTGCCACAGACCTTCAGTTTGTGAAAGATACAGTAAAGTGAAGTGCAGTGAATGAGGGAAGCCTGCAGGCAGTCCACCCTGTGAGTTTAGAGTGGCCGTGTGAGGCTCTAGAAGCTAGCCCCGTGCTTGCCGAGGGACTTGAGATTCCTGTGTCATCTCTAGCCTTGTTTATCTCCAGAAGGGTGGCAGTGGATGAACTGATTTCCTTCTAGCTCAAAATCTGTAGTTCTTTCCAGAATCTGTAGCTCTTAGCTATTTTCCGTTAGTAGGAGCTTCATGTTTTGTTGATTAATACTTACTTCATGCAAATTGCACCTGCTTATTTAGTACTCTTGCTTTTTTAGTATAAATTACATTTCAGGCTGAGCAAGTAGTTGCCTCTTAGTTTCTGTGAGGATTGGTTCCAGGATCCTTGCACAGATACCAAAGGCTTCAGATGCTCAAGTCTCTTATATAAAATGGTGTAATATTTGTATATGGCTTACACACATCCTCCTGTATACTTTAAATTACCTCGAGAGCAATGGCACCCCACTCCAGTACTCTTGCCTGGAAAATCCCATGGACGGAGGAGCCTGGTAGGCTGCAGTCCATGGGGTTGCTAAGAGTTGGACACGACTGAGCAGCTTCACTTTCACTTTTCACTTTCATGCATTGGAGAAGGCAATGGCAACCACTCCAGTGTTCTTGCCCGGAGAATCCCAGGGACGAGGGAGCCTGGTGGCTGCTGTCTATAGGGTCACACAGAGTTGGACACAACTAAAGTGACTTAGCAGCAGAGTATTTTTAATACCTAATATAATATAAATGCTATGTAAATACAATATAAATGCTACGTAAATTATATATATTGTTGCCTGCCCATGATAAATTTTAGTTTTTGACTTTTTGTGTGTTTTTCAGTGTCAGTTGTTATCATCTTTCATTTTTTATTTTGTTTATTTGGATCCTTTCTCCTTTCCTCTTGATGAGCTTGGCCAGAGGTTTATTGGTTTTGTTTACCCTTTCAGAAAACCCACTCTTGGTTTTACAGGTTTACATTTTGGGACTTTCTAGAATTCTCTTCTTGCCCCCTGAATGCTTTCAGTCAGAGGTTGTTTGAATCCTTGGATGTAGAAACCATGGATTTGGAGGGCCAGCTCTCTGTTTAAATTTTTGTTTTCTCAGTTCATCTCTACTAATGGGTGCTGATTGAAACTTAGGTCTTATAACTCCTCATCTGAGAGAACTCATCCTTTTTGTCATGATACTGTACAGTTGACTCTGCGTTCAGGAATAATGCTGATCCTAACCGTGTGTCCTCATTTAATGTGGCCCATTTTGTAATGGTTCGGACAAGAAGGGAAAAGAAATTAAAAAAAAAAATTCCTTTGTTTCTGAAAGGGACATAAATTCTGATGTCATTTTATAAAATAAGTTACCTGCAAAAATAAATACTATTGATAACAGGGGAACTTGAGGGATTTGTTGGCTTCTCACTTAATGACAAATAATTCTGGAGAAAATGCACAATCTTAGATGATAGCAGACTTTTCTGAGCAATGGACTCTAGAAAAACACAGGAAAACCTCATGAGTCAATGAGCAGAAAAGGCTTATTGTGTAACTGATTTGGGGAGATGTGAAAGCACTCTTGACTGTGCTCAACGGCCTTGGTGTGGAATTCAAGGCAAGACCCGCTCTAGACCATTATTTTCTTTTTATGTATTTTAATTGGAGGATAATTACAATGTGTTGACTCTTTTTTGCCATACATCAACATGAATCGGCCACAGGTGTCTCCCTCATCCTTAACCTTCCCTCCCACATCCTTTCCTACCCTACCCCTCTGGATTGTTCCAGAGCATGGGCTTTGGGTTCTCTGCTAGACCATTATTTTCTGAAGATCTGAGTTGTGGCCCAGGTTATAGTATACTACAGAATCTCACCACGAGAAGAATTTGCAATAAACCAGAAATGTGCCATTTTCACCCTTGTACAAAATTAGGGTTTGCCAATACCTGGAAATCATTCTAAATCATGGTGTGTTTTGTTTTGGCTTAAAAACAATTAAATAAATTTATATTAAAAATAGATGTATGTGTTTCTGTGTGTATTTATATATGTATATGTATGCATATGTATATATACTTATATACATGCATACACACATACTACAGTTTCACTGTCTGAAAAAAAGTGCAGCTATAGAAGCAATGTGATGAGTTTTAAAGGGTCTTTTTCTACCAAAGACATGCTTTAGAAGGTTAAGGAAAGTTGGAGGAGAGAGAGAGGGTGGGATGATTTGGGAGAATGGCATTGAATCATGTATAATATCATATGTGAAACGAATCCCCAGTCCAGGTTCGATGCAGGATACAGGATGCTTAGGGCTGGTCCACTGGGATGACCCAGAGGGATGGTACGAGGAAGGGAGTGGGAGGGGGGTTCAGGATGGGGAACACGTGTACACCCGTGGCAGATACATGTTGATGTATGGCAAAACCAATACAATATTGTAAAGTAATTAGCCTCCAATTAAAATAAACTTAAATTAAAAAAAAAGAAGTTCATTTCTAATAAAGCAGTTAGAGTAAACTTTGAACTATGTTACTGTATAGGTGACTGAAGTGAAAATATAAAATATTAAGGAAAACCAAAAAGCTTCACATATGTCCTTTTGTGGTTCAAAACATGTAGGGTCACCATCAGAGATTTTAATTTTCTTAGTGTGGAGAAGATTACCTATTGCCAATTCTTTTGAAAGCTCCTCCTGCCATTGAGAACCCCCACTGAGGGTAGGCTTGGTTTCCTACAAATCGATAGAATGTATAGTGCCAGGGCAACCCTTCACTTCTCACCCAGCATGCAATTTATTTGTGTGGTTTATGTACAAATGTTATGAGTGAAACCTCATTCTGAAAGTAACAATTAGTAGTCACAGAGTAAGAGGTGAGAAGTAGAATTGTTCTGCAGGGGCCAACTACTTAAAACTTAGATGAGTTTGCATTTTGATGAGTTAAGGAAGCAAAGCAAGAGTTGAGCTTTTACACTTCTTGTGCGGATGTGTTTTGTTACTGTGGTTTCCTTGCATGATCAGTTGATTTAATCACACACAGGACCATAGAGTCCATCTGTATGTAGTTGAATGATGTGCTGGGAAGCCCTTGATAACTTTCATGTTTTGTTAAGTTTGTGTAATATTGCTTTAAGTCTCTCTTTTAATCATTGAAAAGCTAAATAATTACATCAGTTCTCATAAGAATTTCCAGTGATGAATTCTATATTAGTTGCATGACTGGCTCATTTTCTTGGAATTTTTTTTGAGTTACTAAATCTAATAAATTGTAACTTGGGAAGCTTTAAAACTGCCTTAGTTTTCTCATTTTTTATATTCCTGTTCAAGTGTAATTAAGTTGATGGGAATATGTTGGAAAATGATTAAAATTTTGTGGAAAGGCGATAGTCTTTGATGTAGTGAGAAAACACAGTTATTAATTATGCACATATGAGGTTGTCTTATGTTTGATTAATGGATGTTATTCAATGCCAGCTTTTATGTAATTAATGATTTTATAGCTTTGATTTGACTAAATACCAGTGTAAAACAAGGCTTAGGGATAAAAAAAACAAACTTCATGAAGATTACAGGCAAGATATTATTGATAAGAATTATTATAAAAATCATCTGTTTATACTTAGGAAGTTAAGTAGGTTCATATTAGCTGTAATAATGACTCAAGGAAATTTAGTTTCAGGAATACAAGATTAAAACCCATTCTTTCAGTTATTACAAACTTTTAGAGATAATTCAGCTATTTGTAATTTTTTTCTCCTTTAGCAGTAATTCTTCTCTGTATTTGGATCAGTTCAATTCAGTTCAGTCGCTCAGTCATGTCTGACTCTTTGTGACCCCATGATTCGCAGCATGCCAGGCCTCCCTTGTCCATCACCAACTCCTGGAGTTCACTCAGACTCACGTCCATCGAGTCAGTGATGCCATCCAGCCATCTCATCCTCTGTCATCCCCTTTTCCTCCTGCCCCGGTTACTGCAAAATTTTGGTTCATATTTTTTAAATAGCAGCTCACCAAAAAGAGGATGCACGTGAGTCAGAGTGCCTGGTGGAAATGGGTCAGTGAGGGAACAGGTAGACACAAATGTTTGCTTTTGGTTATTTCCATGTTATCAGTAGAGTATTTCCTTCATATTTTTAATTCTGAAGTATACCTTAAATCATGTACTACTACTAATGTCTTCTTTTTTTTAAAACACTCTACGTATAGACATCCTTCAAGGCTTTTCTCATATATTCTTCACTCTTTTATATACTTTACACAGAAGGCTTTTCGCATATATTCTTCACTCTTTTATATACTTTACACAGAAGAGCTCACCTGCTCTAGTGGTTTCTGTGTGGTGACACTTAAAGCTGTTCCTCAGTGTTTCCAGGTTGCTAATTATGTTAACTTTCTATTGCTCTGTAACAAATTAACACAAATTTAGTGGCTTAAAACATTACCCATTCATAACCTCACAGTTCCTTAGCTCAGAAGCCTGGGGTGACAATTACAGTAGTAAAAGATCACAGATCACCAAATATAATAATAATGAAAATCTGTGCCTGTTGTCGCTCAGTCATGTTCGACTCTTTGCTACCCCATGGACTGTAGCCCCCCCCCCCCAAGTTCCTATGTCCATGGGATTCTCCAGGCAAGAATACTGGAGTGGGTTGCTGTTTCCATCTCTGATTTTAAGAAATAGGTAATCCAAAAAGGAAGAACCAATTGCAAAATACAGGACTTTAAGAAAAATAATAAACATTAAATATTTCCTAGAATTTTGAGATGGAATAGACCTTAGATATCCTTTAGACAAGCCAGATGCCCTTGTTGGAAAAATTCAGTTCCTTATGGTTATAGGACTGAGGGTCCCCGTCTTCTTACTGGTAAATAGGGGGATCATTCTCTGCAGCTCAAAGCCACATTGTGGTTTTTCCTTGTGGGCCCCTTTATCTCAGTGTTAGAACCTCCCCCAGGTCAGATCCCTGAGGGTTCAAATCTCTGACTGCTACTGTCATCTGAGAACATTCTTTGCTTTCAGAGGGCTTGAATGATTAAGCCTCTAATTCATTAGTTATGCCCACTCACATAATTTCACTGTTTTAGGTCAATTGATTAGTAACTTTCATTGCTTCTGCAAAATTCATTTTGCCATATAAGGACATATCATGGTAGTGACACCTTCATGGTCATAAAGGCCATCTTTATGTGTGTCTAAACATCTAAACTCCTGTCTACACACTAATGGGTGTTTCTGCTTAGATTTCATGATAGTATTTAAAATGTCCAGAAGCAGCTTTACTTCATGTATCTCCAAATCCTAAATTTCCTTAGTTACTTCTTATTATTATATAGAATGTTTGAAATCCTTTATTCTTTCACCTCACTCTTTACACCCAAGTCTTGTCATGTTGACCTCTGAAACATTTCTTGTGTGAATTCTTTTTTCTTTCTTATTGTGTGGTGTTGGAGAAGACCCTTGAGAGTACCCTGCCAGGAGATCCAACCAGTCCATCCTAAAGGAGATCACCCCTGGGTGTTCTTTGAAAGGAATGATGCTACAGCTGAAACTCCAGTACTTTGGCCACCTCATGTGAAGAGTTGAGTCATTGGAAAAGACTCTGATGCTGGGAGGGATTGAGGGCAGGAGGAAAAGGGGATTACAGAGGATGAGATGGCTGGATGGCATCACTGACTCGATGGACATGAGTTCGAGTGAACTCCGGGAGTTGGTGATGGACAGGGAGGCCTGGTGTGCTGAGATTCATAGGGTCACAGGACTGAGCGACTGAACTGAACTGAAGTCTTCGCCACACATAAATATTTCTGTTACAGTACCAGGAAACTGTCTGACATTAATTCATAAAATGTGTTTACTGATTTTGATGTTTCTTTTGAAAACTTGTGGAAGTCTGATAGTAATTGCATGAATTTGCCAATGAGTCTTGTCCTGTGCTTATAGATTTTTCACATACTTTATGTGAAAAAGTTTTTATTTTTTTATTGCAAGATAATTATTAGACAGTAACAATAAATATTATTTTTATTGCATAGGGAGTTATTGCATAACCATTAACAGATAAAGTCTCATTTAAAATCTTACTATACCTTTGAATCATAATTAA
>SJYC01023454.1:0-22870 GCA_006408675.1 Madoqua kirkii
TACTATGTATACTTTTGAAAGTCAAATTATATATTTTATATATGCTGTATCTTGTTTTAAAGTCAACATTTACATTGAAATTAGGATAAAACTTTCCAACTTTGCTGTTCTTTTATTCATTTATTAACTACA
Source organism: Madoqua kirkii (assembly GCA_006408675.1). Lineage (NCBI taxonomy): Eukaryota > Metazoa > Chordata > Mammalia > Artiodactyla > Bovidae > Madoqua > Madoqua kirkii. The sequence continues at coordinate 133 of SJYC01023454.1, forward strand.
TATTGATCTTTACTACGTACATGCCCTTGCTAAGTGTGGGCACTGTGGTTGGAAACAAGCTTGATTTGTTGGCTTAACAGATATAGGACTTAAATTCTGGAGAAGACAGACCATAAACCACTAACAACACAGTTAACTAAGGGTCCCATGTGCTTTGCAGAAGCTGGCAAGCTTTGCTTTGTTAGCTGGCAAGGTCAGCTAACACTTATCTGACCAAGTCTGGGTTTTCAAGGATGGGTTCCTGCAGTAGGTGACATTTGGGCTGAGTTCCAAAAGATGAATAGGCATCGTGATAAAGAAGGAAGTAATAGACTGTGCCAAATCCTTTGACTGTGTGGATCACAATAAACTGGAAAATTCTGAAAGAGATGGGAATACCAGACTACCTGACCTGCCTCTTGAGAAACCTGTATATAGGTCAGGAAGCAATAGTTGGAACTGGACATGGAGCAACAGACTGGTTCCAAATAGGAAAAGGAGTGCGTCAAGGCTGTATATTGTCACCCTGCTTGTTTAACTTATATGCAGAGTACATCATGAGAAATGCTGGACTGGAAGAATCACAAGCTGGAATCAAGATTGCCGGGAGAAATATCAATCACCTCAGATATGCAGATGACACCACCTTTATGGCAGAAAGTGAAGAGGAACTCAAAAGCCTCTTGATGAAAGTGAAAGAGGAGAGTGAAAAAGTTGGCCTAAAGCTCAACATTCAGAAAACTAAGATCATGGCATCCAGTCCCATCACTTCATGGAAATAGATGAGGATGTATATTGTCATCTTGCTTATTTAACTTATGTGCAGAGTACATCATGAGAAACGCTGGGCTGGAGGAAGCACAAGCTGGAATCAAGATTGACAGGAGAAATATTAATAACCTCAGATATGCAGATGACACCACCCTTATGGCAGAAAGTGGAGCAGAAAAAAGAGCATGTTGATGAAAGTGAAGGAGGTGAGGGAAAGTGTTGGCTTAAAGTTCAACATTCAGAAAATAAAGATCATGGCATCTGGTCCTATCACTTCATGGCAAATATGGGGAAACAGTGGAAACAGTGTCAGACTTTGTTTTTCTGGGCTCCAAGTCACTGCAGATAGTGACTGAAGCTATGAAATTAAAAGACACTAACTCCTTGGGAGGAAAGTTATGGCCAACCTAGATGGCATATTAAAAAGCAGAGACATTACTTTGTCAATAAAGGTCAGTCTAGTCAAGGCTATGATTTTTCCAGTGGTCATGTATGGATGTGAGTGTTGGACTGTGAAGAAAGCTGAGCACTGAAGAATTCATGCTTTTGAACTGTGGTGTTGGAGAAGACTCTTGAGAGTCCCTTGGACTGCAAGGAGTTCCAACCATTCCATCCTAAAGGAGATCAGTCCTGAGTGTTCATTGGAAGGACTGATGTTGAAGCTGAGACTCCAATACTTTGGCCACCTGATGCGAAGAGGTGACGCATTTCAAAAGACCTTGATGCTGGAAAAGATTGAGGGCAGGATGAGAAGGGGACAACAGAGGATGAGATGGTTGCATGGCATCACCGACCCGATGGATATGGGTTTGTTTGGACTCCAGGAGTTGGTGATGGACAGGGAGGCCTGGAATGCTGCAAATCATGGGGTTGCAAAGAGTCAGACATGACTGAGTGACTGAACTGCACTGAGTGTCTATGTACCCAGGATGAAAGTCCACTTGTCAACTCCATATTTGAGAAGTCTTAAGATCAACAAGTGTGTTTGATACAGTTTCCCTTCAAATTATCGCTTCTACTTTTGGTCCTGGAGCATGTGAGTCTTCGTGTGGGCACTTTAATAGTGGAGTCTATTTCACACAGCTCTCTGACTCTCCTGAAAGTAAGCCCCACTAGCCTTCAAAGCCAAACATTCTCGGGGTTTGTCTTCCTGGTTCAAGACTTTCAGCCTGGGGATCTCACTGGGTTCTGAAATTGTAATTATCATCCCACTTGTGAGTTAGCCATACCAAGGTATAGGTTTTGATAGTACCACATCTCCTCTCCTCCTAGTGTCTTATCATGGTTCCTTATTTATATTTTCATTTGTCAGTCATTCAGCTCAGTTGCATAGTTGTGTCCTGCTCTTTGCAACCCCAAGGACTACAGCACGTCAGGCTTCCCTGTCCATCACCAACTTCTGGAGTTTGCTCAAACTCATGTCCCTTGAGTTGATGACACCATTCAACCATTTCATCCTCTGGTGTCCCCTTTTCCTCCTGCCTTCAATCTCTCCCATCATCAGGGTGTTTTCCAATGAGTCAAGTTCTTCTTTGGACAGGGAGGCCTGGCATGCTGCAGTCCATGGGGTCGCAAAGACTTGGACAGGACTGAGTAACTGGACTGAACTGAACTAAATAGCATTCTGGACGAAGAGATAAGCACTTCCACAGGTGCTGCGGTGAGAAGACCCAGAGGGCTTGGGAAGAAGGCCAAGGTGGACAGGAAAAGGGAGTGAGAGGAGCAGGATGAGGCAGGGACAAGGTAAAGCAGTTCTTTGAAAGGTGCAAACTGGAATAGATTTTTAAGAGGTAGTGTTGTTAGGGCGAACATTAGATACTGGAAAGTTCAAGTTTGGGTAATTAGGTAAATTGGATTATACTGACTGATTCTCCTAAGAAATTACCTAAAAATTCTGGTTAAAGGAAAATGTTTTCAGAAAAGTATTATGGCACTGATAAGATGATAAGAACTGTAAGGGTAAACTATTAAGTGAAAGTTAGAGCTTCTGTTAACTTGAGTGTTGAAGTTGCTTTTGCGCTGGTGAACCTAGGGAACTTGAGTGTTGATTTCCGTGGTCCTGACCAGGGCGGGGAGTCAAGCAGGAGGCACTCCGGGTAAGCTGGTGCTCCCTCCCACCTTAGGTGTTTAGAGAGAACGTGAAGTGAACGCCACCCATTCCTCTACCCTGAGAGTCTGAGCAGAGCACCGAGCTTTAGGCGCCAAAGCTCAGGCCTGCTCTCATGGGCCAAACGCAGATTACCTTGTTGTTGCTGTTTAGGCACTAAGTCATGTCTGACTCTTTTGTGACATGGACTGTGGCCCGCCAGGCTGCTCTGCCCCTGGGATTTCCTAGGCAAGAATACTGGAGTGGGTTGCCATTTCCTCCTCCAGGGGGTCAGGTACCAAAGCCCTGTCTCCTACATTGGCAGGTGGGTTCTTTACCACTGAGCCACCAGGGAAGCCCTCATATTACCTGGAGTATATCAGAAAAAATCAACAACCCAAAAACCCTCAAGCCGTGAAATCAGTTTTTGGTGGTTCTTAACTGGGCATGCCTGTTAAACATTCAGCAGAGCAAATATATACTCTCAAGGGATTATTACTCCCTCGTCCTCCACCTCAACTTATTCCCACAAATATTTATACAGGCTTAATAGACAGTTTCAATAAAAAGTGATAAAATACACAAGGGAACAGCACCAACAAAAGAAAAAAAAAAAAGGAAAGTACCTTCAGCACAAGTAGGTTTTCAAAGACTTCACATACCAGAATTATCAGACGTGGATTACAGAGTAACTATACTTGCAGTGTTTATTAAACACAGACACGTTTGAAACTACTCCTTGGCACTTAAAAGTATAGCAATGACCTAGCAGTATAGTAGAGAGAATGGTGGGAGGGAAGTCAGTGTGGAGTGTGCAGTGTGCCCTGGTGCAGGCAACAGTTAATGAGATGATGGTTTAGGCAGCTTGCAACATGGAGACTGGAAGAAAGACAGTAGGCATTCCCTGGAAACTTATTTGACTGAATATCTGATGGGAGTTGTGCTCTAGCTTTTATTTAAAGAGTTTTGAGGTGAGGAAAACATGATGAATTAAGGATTTGGGTAAATTAGTTTGAGATAATTCAATTTTTCACGTATTTCTATTGATCTTTGATTTGGAAATAAAAGATTATTAAATTTGTCACATATGATGTCAACCAATGCTACTTGGTTCCTGGAAAGAAATCCATAAACAGCTAATTATCTGGTTTTGAATAAATGATTTGTATTCGAAGAGAATTCTTAGTATTTTGATGTACGCTGTTTATATATGAGTTTCTTTCAAGTTAGATGAAAGTTAATTACCCCCAAATAGTTAACTAGATTCACTTATAAGTTACTACTATCATCTTCAATTCTGTCAGAGAAGCTTCTCTTTGCATCCCTGATTGCTTATCATCTAATTAGCATTTTTTTTAAAAGCCAGTTGAATATGAACTTTTGAAAGATAAATGCAAAGGGCCCCCCCCTCTGACCCCAGCTTCTTGTCTATCTGAACAGCTTGTGCTGGTGGCTCTGATGGTCGCATGTGTGAGAGACAGCACATGGTTGTAAAGATTTAAAATCTTCAACACGTGGCCATGAGTTGTTGTCCTTTGGAGTCAGTCAAGATGCTGGCCATGTGTAGTTAGTGTGTCGTCCATGGGACAAGATGCTGCGCCCCAGGGTCCCACATAGTCTGATGGCTGTGTGCCTTTTCCATCCTTGAGTGCTAAAACCCCTTCCCCTTCGGTTGTTTTTCGTTTTGTGTTTTATTGTTTTCGGGGGAGAGAGAGAGAGAGAATGTGTGTGTGTGTGTGTGAGAGAGAGAGAGAGAGTGTGTGTGTCTGTATGTCTGTGTGTGTGTGTGTGAGAGAGAGAGAGAGAGAGAGAGAGAGTGTGTGTGTGTGTGTGTCTGTGTGTGTGTGTGTGTCTGTGTGTGTGTTAGAGGAGGTGTTCTGTCAGCTGTGGATTGTAAGAATCTGTGACCAAGTGGTTTTGAAAAGGAAAAAAAAGAAACAGACCTGTGCTTCTTTTCTCAGGTGCCACGGATATCCGTGACTGAACACAATCAGATGGGCCAACTGGCATTGCTTTGCGGTGAAAGCGTGTGCTGTGCTTAGTTGCTGCATCGTGTCTGGCTCTTTGCCACCCCAGGGACTGCAGCCCGCCAGGCTCCTCTGTCCATAGGGGATTCTTCAGACAGGAATACTGGAGTGGATTGCTTCGCTCCCCCTCCAGGGAATCTTCCCAACCCAGGGATCGAACCCAGGCCTCCTGCATTGTAGGCAGATTCTTTACCAGTTGAGCTACGAGGGGAGCCCAGTGAAAGCCTTAGGTCCTTTGTTTAGTAGCCTGACCTGCTTTTGGCAGATTCCCGATTACTCACAGGTAGGGTTCAGAGCTAGTTTGTAGGTCATTTCCGGAAGAGCTCAGTTTTTACTTTATTTTTTTCTGTAGAAAGCTATCCATTCAAAGCTGTGATTGTGAAAACTGTGATTAGATTACAGATAGTGACTCTTGTGTCAAGTCCTTGCACCTTGTTTCTGATAAAAAATAAAATCCTCGTGTGATGGATCAAAGTACAAGTATGCTGCTGCTGCCGCTAAGTCGTTTCAGTTGTGTCCAACTCTGTGCAACCCCAGAGATGGCAGCCCACCAGGCTCCCCCGTCCCTGGGATTCTCCAGGCAAGAACACTGGAGTGGGTTGCCACTTCCTTCTCCAGTGCGTGAAAGTGAAGTCGCTCAGTCGTGTCCGACTCTTCGCGACCCCATGACCTGCAGCCCACCAGGCTCCTCTGTCCATGGGATTTTCCAGGCAAGAGTACCGGAGTGAGTTGCCATTGCCTTCTCCGGTACAAGTATGAAGCAGATTCTGTAGCCAGGGTGGAGTGGAACCACCAGCTTGTGGAAGCAGAAACTCCTATTTCATATGATGAAGAAATCCTTGTGGCATGTGGGGCAGATGGAGTGTGAAATAGGGTCAGAAAAGAGGCACCCAGGGACTGTGGTTTTAAAGTGCAATTTCAGAAGGAATGCAAGCCGACTTCTGGATTTCAAACGCTTTGGCATTATGAGGAAAGAAAGGACTTGAATTGGTCTGGCTTTTTTCCTTTAATCACAAAGTCAGGACAGAGTCATTCTGCAAGTTGCTCCCTCATTTTCTTTCTCATTGCCCATCAGGAACAGGCATTTTCTACACAGACATGGGGTTTCCTTTTTTGAAATCAAAAATTTAAATTGACAGGGCCAGAAAGATCTAGGGTTGTACTTTTCCTTAATGAGGCTTATGGAAGGAATTGTTAAGTGAACCTTCTAAGGGACAGAAACGTTCAAGCAACTTTTGTCCAATGATTGTTAGCCAAACTAATCAGTTGTACATTGGGTTGGAATGAGTGTTTTTGGACACAGTTGGAGAGATCTGGACCCCTGCCGGCCCTTGACTTCCTCTCCAGGTGCTGCTTTGCTAAGCTCTGCCTGGAGGGGTAACCTCTCTGGCCTGGAGATAAAGTCACTTAACTGCTTTGATGGATCTTATTATCAGTTCCTGCCACACAGGTTCTGGGTTCCTCTCAGGAGATGATCTTACATCTTTATTGAGAAGGTTGAGACCATCTTGCATTAACCACCTCATCTCTTATTAACTGCAGATCATCACTATTTCTTTTCTCCATTCTTCACTCTCCTTGTCAGAGCTTCTTTCTCTGTGTTCTTCATCCCAGACTTTCTTCTCCAACTTTAATTTCTTTGCTGTTTCTCTCTCCTGGCTTTCATTTTCCTCCCTTTTCTCAATTTGCCACTTATTTTCTTCTGCCTATATACATGGTAAGACCTCCCCTTTCCTTTAAAAAAAAAAAAATCTTTTCTCCACTCTGTATCTCTGCCACTTTACCACTTCATCTCTTTCCTCCTCATCCACTTTTGTTGTTGTTCAGTTGCTTAGTTGTATCCGACTCTTTGCCATCCCATGGGTTGCAGCACGCCAGGCTTCCTGTCCTTCACTGTCTTCTGGAGTTTGCTCAAACTCATGTTCATTGAGTCAGTGATGCCACTAAAATCGTTGATTAAAGACAATTTAAATTTTGATTCATTTATCCAGTGGATCTTCCTCTGTCGTGGTCATCTTCCTTAGCCCCTCTGTGGCCTTAACAAAAATTTTACTTTTTTCATGAATCGTCACTTACATTTTTTACTGTTCTTAAGTGTACTCTTATGACCGTGTAACTGTACTCAGGGATGTACATAGTATACTTAAACCTTCAACTGTCATCATTTACAACATTCAAAACAACTTTAAATAACTATCTTTATGCATAATGTTTGCAGGCCTCTCCAGTTATTTCCTTTACATAGATCCCTAGAAACCGAATGGTTAGTTAAAACATACCTGGCATACCTGTAGAAGCAAGGACCACTTGGCAGTTTATGATTTCACTTGATTCCCAAGTTAACTCCACAAATAGCAAAGTGGGGAAGGAACAAGCATACAGTCACTGATGAGGAGTAAACAGGGCTTGTGACCTGGTGAGTCCAATGACCTAGAACTCTCTCTGGGTTCTTGTCTGCTGCCTAGTCAGTCCCCTTGTTTGAGGGAAAAGGTTGAAATTACCAGTAGACACTGTGTGTCTTAGCCATAGTGTGCTGCACTTAATGGTCTTAGGGCTTTTGTGTGTTTTGAAGGTATGAAGGTAAAAAGAGCTAACACTGCCTTTGTATAATACCCTAATCAATGGAATAATATTAATCATTGCTACTTACTTATTATTTTTCAAGTTCCAATTTTTCTCTTACTGTTCCAAAATGCATTTCACCTTCAGATTCAGACTGTCTAAAATTTTTCCAATAGGTGATAGTTAAATTAGATGTTTTTCTAAAAAAAAAAAAAATTCCTCTTTCTAAATTTTTAGTTGCCAAGGATTGGGGGAGAAGGAAGGAAATATGTATGGTTATAAGAGGGCTTCCCTCGTAGCTCAGTTGGTAAAGAATCTGCCTGCAATGCAAGAGACTCAGGTTCAATTCCTGGGTTGGGAAGATCCCCTGGAGAAGGAAATGGCAAGCCACTCCAGTATTCTTGCCTGGGAAATCCCATGGACAATGGAACCTGACAGAGTACAGTCCACGGGGTCACGAGCATCGGACATAATTTAGCTACTAAACCAACAATAAAAGGGCAGTCCAAGCGATCATCATTTTATTTTGTGATTTTTGATACTGTGATGTTTTCTTTGTTCTGTGACAAACCTGAAATCAGGTTATGTTTCTAAGTATTACTTTTCAACTGGATCCTTTTTCATTAAGCTTCTCCACCATGAACAGAAGGAATAGTCTTTTTTAAAATTTCACTATTTACAAAGTTTTTTAAAGTGTGAAATAATTTTCTTTTTTCTCTCCCTTTCAGCCATGAAGACTTTGAATTTATTTCAGGAACACGAATGCGAAAACTTGCCCGCGAAGGCCAGAAACCTCCTGAAGGTTTCATGGCTCCCAAGGCCTGGGATGTGCTGATGGAGTACTACAAATCTTTGGAGAAGGCTTAAGCTATTCACCCAGTCAGTTCACCTTTGCTGAGTAACAAGAGGGGACCACGTAGTTATTGTTGGCATTTCTTTGTGGTGGATCTGTCCAGACATGCATCCCCAAAACAGACCCTTTTCCTTAAGTATTAACAGCATCAGTTTGGTCTGCTTTATGAGTTCTGTTCTGAACTAGTGTAACACACTCCTGGTTTTAATGTATCTTTTCCAACTTATTCTAGTTATATTCCTACCGTACAGTTTAAAAACCTTGTCTTTTTGTATTTATGCTTCTGTCGTATCATTTTTTCAAGCTCTTATATCAGTTGTAACCAATAGTATACACATTGAATCTCAAAAGAAAAAAAGATCTACTAAACAATAAACTTGGCTAGATCTTGTTTTGGGAATTTTATAAGACATCTATAGCAATTAGATTTTTTTTTTCCCTACAGTGAAAATATAAACTGCTTTCTTCCTTCCCCTCAGCTATTGATCTCTTAACTGTTATAATCTAAAGTATATTAATATCTATGTAAACTCTGAATGAACTTTCTTGATTCAATAAAATTAAACTTTTTGGCTTCTTATTTATGTGATTTTAAAAAAATATTATGTTTATGCATATGTATCCTTCATGAAAGTTTCTGATGGAGAAAGGAATCATCTAATAATTGGTTCCAAGTACTGTTTCATAGTGAGTTTTTAAGTGGGAAAATAATGATGCATTCTCAATCCATCCAAAACCTCAACTTGTTTTTCCCAAATATCTCTCTAATATTCTTAAATACCTCAGATGCTGGCACTGGTAGTAGAGACATGATGGAGAGATGTTAGAGTTTGCCAGTCAGTTCATCTGGAGTGGGGGACAACATATCTCGTTTGCTTTTGTAGAAGATCCTGAACACTCGAGTCACGGTTTCATGGTGGCAGTGGTGGAGTGAAGAGGCTGGGGGCAGTGAGTATCCAGTGGTGATGGTATGCATGGTCTTCAGCTCTCCCGGGCAGTGTTATCCTGTCTCAGATATTCCACTGGAATGACCTTGGCTGAGTCCTCTGCCTCTGACTTCTCATTCCTGACCATTTTCTAAGCCTTATTCTCTTGCCTTTTCCATCGGTTCTGTAGATACCCAACAGTTTTCCTATAGATTCCTTTGCTGCTTAAATTAACTGGAGTTTCTGTTTACCCAGAGCCCTGGTCATCCCAGGTGGCATGTGGGAAAAACAAAAATATGTATCTCACATTAAAATCTTGCTAATGCTAAACTGAAGTTGATTTTTACTGTTAGTTTTTTTTAAAGGTTTATGATTTTATTTTGCTTCTGACTGTGCTGGGTTGTCACTGCTGTGCCTCGGCTTTCTCTAGCTGCGGTGAGCGGGGCCTCCTTTTAGGTGCAGTGCTCCAGCTTCTCATTGTGGCGGCCCCTCTGTGGAGCCCGGGCTCTGGCGTGTGTGAGCGGCAGTGGTTTCGGTGCATGGGCTCAGTGGCTGAGGCTCGCGCTTCTCTAGGCCCTTGGGCTTCAGCGGTGTGACACACAGGCTCCGTTGCTCTGCAGCATGTGGATCAGACCCCTGTCCCTGGCACTGGCAGGAGGATACCTAACCACTGGGCTGCCAGGGAAGCCCTGCTGTTAACATATTTTAAAAGTGTAAATACAGAGGAAAGAGCTTTAGTTCTTGGCACTCAGAAAACGTACCCTTTTAAAATTACAAAAATATACTCATAAAATCAAGATGAGAACACGAAGAACAGAAAGCAGCATTAAGGTAAAATGTGGTTGAAAAAGTAGCTTTGTATTCTATCATATAATTGTTGTTCCTGAGTGAGTTGTGTTCTCTTATATAATTGGCGTTCCTGAATTACTCCCATTGTGGTATTTGACCTCATCCCACCAGAGAGGCACATGATGAAAACATGATTCTAGGACCCTATGTTCTTGGAATTGGCCAGCCACCTGTGTGTTCTGGAAAGATGGAGAAGAAAATAAAAGTACCCAGTGATTTCTACAAGTCCGCAGGTTGGTATGTGTGTCTTTAAGCTACAGTTATGATATATGTAGAAATTTTATTTTTTCCTTTCCAGTTCATAAAAGTGAGCCCAAACCAATCTTTAAAACCTTCAACCCTTACCTCAAGCCTCTCCTGCCAGTGGTCTTGGAAATCTCAATGCCATTTTTATCTATCCATCAGCTGGAAAAGTGAATGGAAAAATAATTATTTTTTTTTCTTGAAGGAAGTAAAGAAAGTGCAGTCATCTTGGCAGAAGTATAATGTTTTAAATCTGTCAATTCTCTGTTCCACTCTGATAATCAAGACCGTGGGTTTGCGTTTCATTTCCATCCAAGAGGAAAACAATTATGTGCATCTCTTGGAAGTCAGCATTTGAATACTTTATCAGGAAAAATTCAGAAGTCATGCTTCCCACATATGGTATATTTTTATTAGCACATATGTATCCAGGGCTGAGTTGGCTCATGAAGTAAGGAAGTATTTGCCCACTGGGCTTTTATGTGTGGGCTATATTACTTAGAGGGTCTGTAAGCCTCTTTGTATTTCTGTGGATTCCATTTCCTCCTCCACACAGTCTTGCCCTGGATATAATTATATGTAAGTTGTGCCAAACACAATCTGCCCACCTAACTCAGTCAGTCTTTCTGGACTGAGGTAAAAGCTGGGCTTCCTAAAGGTACTTGAAGGACCATAAGTGAGTAGGGGTGTGTTGAGACTGGAACATTTTTTTCCTAATTTCCCATTTTACCAGATTCTTAGGAAAATGTCATCAGAGTTTAAGGCCTGGATACAAGGAGCTGAAATTAGAAACGGAAAAATCTCATCACAGACCTTTAGCATCCATAGTGACCTACCTTTGTTAAAAAATTATGGTTACCAAAAAAGGAAAGGTAGGGGGGGTGGTCAGGGAGGGAATAAATTGGGAATGGGGATTAACAGGTACACATTACTACAGGGAACTGTATTCAATGTCTTATAACCTATGACAGAAAAAAAACCTGAGTAAAGCCCATAGACACATATGCCTGTGTATATAACTGAATCACTTTGCTGTACACCTGAAACATTGTGAGAGTTGGACTATAAAGAAAGCCGAGTGGCGAAGAATTGATGCTTTTGAACTGTGGTGTTGGAGAAGACTCAAGAGTCCCTTGGACTGCAAGGAGATCCAGCCAGTCCATGCTAAAGGAGATCAGTCCTGGGTATTCATTGGAAGGACTGATGCTAAAGCTGAAACTCCAATACTTTGGCCTCCTGATGCGCAGGACTGATTCATTGGAAAATACCCTGATGCTGGGAGGGATTGGGGGCAGGAGGGAAAGGGGACAACAGAGGATGAAATGATTGCATGGCATCACCGACTCAATGGACATGAGTTTGAGTCAATTCTGGGAGTTGGTGATGGACAGGGAGGCCTGGTGTGCTGCAGTCCACGGGGTCACAAAGAGTCGGACACGACTGAGCGACTAAGCTGAACTGAAACATTGTAAATCTACTATATGTCAATTTATAAAAGAAAACATGTCCACTGAAATGAATTAGAACACTGACTTGCCCTCTGCTTTGTTTCTAACAGCTCTAACTTGTCCTCTTTGAGAAGTATTCTGTCTGAGAGTATAACCACTTCTATTGCCCAAGAGAAAGTACCTGTTAAAAAGTAAACTCGAGCCTTGCTGCACAGTCGGACTCTCAAGAAAAAAGCCAAGTGAAGGAGAGACAGTTCTGTCTGACCTGTGACTGGTTCACCCCCTGACTGCCCAGAGTCTGCCCGGAATGACTTTGAACCTTAGTGTATGGCTAGTGCTGTTTTTTGTGATGTAGAGGCACATCTGTATATTTTACTTAGGTTTGCAGTTGTAGCACATTTGACTTTTGATAAGTTGTGGGCAATTCCAGTGGACTACACACTTGGGCTATGCAGCCATTAAGAGAGTTTTGAGTGAAAAGCACGTTAAAAGTTATTTAGGAGATGTGTAGACTTAAGCAGAGACATAAGTTTAAAAGAACATACAGATTGCTAACAAATACATGAAAGATGCTCAACATCACTCATTATCAGAGAAACACAAATCAAAAACACAATGTTAAAAAAATAAAATATTACAAATAGCAAACAAAAAAAATGTAGTTTTCTGGTTAAGAATTCAAGCTCTATGGAGAACAGTGGGGAACTTCCTTAAAAAAACTAAAAATAGAGCTACCAGTGGGCTTCCCTGGTGGCTCAGATGGTAAAGAACCCCTGCAATGTGGAAGACCTGGGTTTGATCTTTGGGTTGGGAAGATTCCCTGGAGGGGAGGGCATTGGCAACCCACTCCAGTATTCTTGCCTGGAGAATCCCATGGACAGGAGCCTGGTGGACTACAGTCCATGGGGTTGCAAAGAGTTGGACACGACTGAGTGACTAGGCACACAGGACATATGATACAGCAATCCCACTCCTGGGCATATATCTGGAGAAACCCATAATTTGAAAGGACACCCTGATATCCACTGCAGCACTATTTACAGTAGCCAAGATTTGGAAGCCACCTAAATGTCCATTGATAGAGGAATGGATAAAGAAGATGTGATACACATATAAAATGGAATATTGCTCAGCCATAAGGAGTGAAATAGTGTCATTTGCAGAGACATGGATGGATAGAGAATGTCAGAGTGAAGTAAGCCAGAGAAAAAGATCATGTAATACTGCTTATATGTGAAATCTAGGAAAATGGTTATGACCAGTCTCCTGGGCATATATCTGGAGAAACCCATAATTTGAAAGGACACCCTGATATCCACTGCAGCACTATTTACAGTAGCCAAGATTTGGAAGCCACCTAAATGTCCATTGATAGAGGAATGGATAAAGAAGATGTGATACACATATAAAATGGAATATTGCTCAGCCATAAGGAGTGAAATAGTGTCATTTGCAGAGACATGGATGGATAGAGAATGTCAGAGTGAAGTAAGCCAGAGAAAAAGATCATGTAATACTGCTTATATGTGAAATCTAGGAAAATGGTTATGACCAGAAGTTGGACACGACTGAGCGACTTCACTTTCACTTTTCACTTTCATGCACTGGAGAAGGAAATAAGAGCCCACTCTAGTCTTGTTGCCTGGAGAATCCCAGGGACAGGGGAGCCTGGTGGGCTGCCGTCTCTGGGCACAGAGTTGTACACGAAGTGACTTAGCAGCAGCAGCAGCAGAAAAATGGTAGAGGTGAACTTATTTTCAAAGCAGAAATGTAGTCACAGATGTAGAGAACAAACTTAACAGTTACCAAGGAGGGAAGAGGAGGGTGGGATGAATTAGACTGGTGCTGACATATATAAGCTACTATATATAAAATGGAGAGCAAATGAGAAAATACTGTATCACACAGGGTGCTCTGTGGTGACCCAAATGGGGAGGAAATATTAAAAAGACTGTACAAGCACTGCTCTTTATTATTATTTAAAGATGTAGTTTGTTGGCCAAGCAACACAGTGATACCAATATTTATGAGACTAGACCTTGTAATCTTTGTAGTACCATTCTTCAGCCCACTGAGCAAAGTGACTGAATATACTACATTAGATACAAAGCTAAAGACAATTAAAATACAGTATCCCTGTTTTAGCCACAGTTTCCCCTCACTTTTTCCCTGTGTCCAGCTTCTATGTTTCCAAGATTAAGAAAACAAGTACATTTTTGCAAAGAGAAAAATCAGAAAAATACATACATTTGCTTAAGGTAAGCATAGACCAATCCTATGAAAAACTAATAGTACCTTGGAAAAGCATCATCCAGAGAAAGATCAAGATTAGAAAGGTCAGTTAATTAATTAATAAAGATCAGTTTATTCTCAACATTAATAAAGAAGATCTGCTATAATTTACTTGGTCATTGCTGCTAAGTGACTTCAGTCATGTCTGACTCCATGCGACTCCATAGACGGCAGCCCACCAGGCTCCCCCGTCCTTGGGATTCTCCAGGCAAGAACACTGGAATGGGGTGCCATTTCCTTCTCCAGTGCCTGAAAGGGAAAAGAGAAGGGGAAGTCACTCAGTCCGACTCTTTGCAACCCCATGGACTGCAGCCCACCAGGCCACTCCGCCCATGGGATTTCCCAGGCAAGAGTACTGGAGTGGGGTGCCATTCCTCTCCCCTTATATTCTCTAGTAGGTCTTATTTTATAGAAAACTGGTTGCTAAACTTGGTCATTACTTAATGTTAAAGCTGCATTTTACAAGTGTTAACACTTTTCATTTAAAAGTTCAGCTTATTGATATGTCTGATAAAACATAAAATCTTAAATATATTTAACTTTTAGAATTGAACTATAAGTGGTGTTTCATGTACTAGAGAATTTTTTATATCTTCTATAGACATAACAAGAATAAAGGTATTAGGAATATGAAGTACAAGATTGTATACCAAGTCCCAGAGGAATTCCCAGGAATTTTTTTTCCTATTTGTATAGTCAAAAGATCTTATAGCTAAGAGTAGGATGATGAATAAATAACGAATAGCATAAAATTTAAGTATATCTTGAGGAAACAATAAAAGTCATAATAGTCACTAACATTTGCTAAGTGCCTACTCTTTTATTTGACAGACACTGTGCTAAGTCCTTTACATGTTAAGAAAGGAGAAGAAAATTTTTTTCAAAGAATTAAAAAAAAATTAACAATATAGTAAAGTTTCATTAGAGAAATTGACATTAAAAGTTAACTTTGGTAAAGAGGTAGAGTATAAGATAAATGTGCAAAACTCAAAATCTCTGTATTAAAATAATTGACTACAAATGAAAATGTCTAATGGAGAGGTCATCAAGAGGACGTGACTGCCAGGTGACCTGCGAGCTGGATGCGGAAAATCAGAGATACTTTGCCTCTATTCATCCTTGGAATGTGCATTCTCCTCACCATTCCCACAGCCAGAGCCATTTCAAGGATGCAGCCTTGAGAGGGAATGTGTTGTTGAGACCATCTGGATAGCATGCAGGGCTGAACCCTCTTACGGATGCTGACAAACTCAAGATTCTGATGCGTGGGTGTGGAGCTGTACTCATTGCACAGCCTTTGGAGACAAGCCTCCCCAGTTAGGTCTCGTTGCTTGGCAGGACTGGTGCCTGGTAATCGGCAGTGGCTGCCTCATTCCTCTTTCCCCACCCTCTGTGTTCAGGAGCTGTTTTCAGATTTCACCTGAGAAATGCCTGAGTTTGTGAACCAACAATATCCCAATAATGACAGTCAAACAACTTATAAAATACTTAGGAACAAAATTAAGGAAAAAAAACAAACTACTTGAGTAAAACTGTTATTTTATGAGAAGTCATAAAAGCAAGATCTAAAAAAGTGGAACAGTTTACCATGGTCCTAGGTGAAAAAAATATTAAAATGTCTTCCAGAATTCATGATTTTAAGGCAATTAAAACCTCAATGAATTTTTTTAGGGAGGGGAATTAGATAAAATCTTATCAGTTCATTGGAATTAACAAATACCAAAAAGGCAAGATAATTATAAGAGGTGAAAGGAGACAACTTACCTACTGACTCAGACTCAGGAAAAGTATTAGGAGTTGTTTTAAGCCACTGAGTTTTGGGGTGCTTTGTTATACAGCAATAACTGCTTAAGACAGGCCTTACAGCTCATGAATCCTAACTCAGCTGTACTTGCCTGAGGACAGGGCTGGGAAAATTTGAGTTATGATAAACTCCAGTACTTTGGCTACCCCATGCGAAGAGTTGATTCATTGGAAAAGACTCTGCTGTTGGGAGGGATTGGGGGCAGGAGGAGAAGGGGATGACAGAGGATGAGATGGCTGGATGGCATCACTGACTCGATGCATGTGAGTCTAAGTGAACTCTGGGGAGATGGTGATGGATAGGGAGGCCTGGTGTGCTGTGATTCGTGGGGTTGCAGAGTCAGATGTGACTGAGTGACTGAACTGAACTGACTTAAAGGTTAAAAAACAAAAAGCAAACTGGAGTAGGACCTAGAAGCTTGATGATTAGAAGAATAAATGACAGAATCAATTAAAAGAGCAGTGGCAAGATAGAAAACAGAATTAGACAACAATGAATATATAAAAAAGACTGTTCAGTTGCAGAGCTATAAAATAAAATATATCCTTGGTAAAATAAATAGATAAGCACAGGAGCTGGCAAACTATGATCTGGCTTGCTGCCTTTTTTGTAAACAAAGTTATATTGGAGCATAGCTACACACATTTAAGTGTTCTCTGTGGTTGCTTTTGTGCTCTAGTAGCAGAGCTGAGTAGTTGAGACAGCGCCCCTACAACCTGAAAAGCTGAAAATGCTTGTCATCTGGCCCTTTACAGGAAGAAATTGCCGACCCCTGCTCCTGGCTGATACTTACTCCTACAGCATGGTGTTCCTCTGGCAGAGTTCCTACTAACAGGAGAGGACAGACTCAGGGAATGGAGCAATATACTCGATATTTAGTCTGTATATCTCACCCTTCTACTCCCTTCTTCAAGTTGGATGGGAGTGAGATGGCAATGAGGAAGAGACTCAGACCCTCAGCGGGTTTAACCTTGTGAATTCAGAGCAGTCAGAGCGGTACGTGCTCAACGGCCTCTTATCATGGACGTGAGATCGGAAGCTTAATGACAGTGACATGCCCAAATAATTCGATTAAGTGTCAGGCATGCTGTCGGACTACATCTGGAGCTATATTGATTGAAGTGTTTATTGAATAGGACAGTTTTTAGCGTTATGTTGATGCAGAAGTATTTCTTCTAGAGATGGAAACTAAAGATGTGTGAATCCTTAACCAACAGCGACCTGCTGTATAGCAAGGGAACTCTGCTCAATGTTATGTGGCAGTCTGGGTGGGAGGGGAGTTTGAGGGAGAATGGATACATGTGTATGTATGGCTGAGTCCATTTGCTATCCACCTGAAAATGTCACATTTTTACTTGGCTATGTGCATGCTAAATCGCTTGTCATGTCTGACTCTTTGCAACCCTATGGACTGTAGGCTCCTCTGTCCATGGGATTCTCCAGGCAAGAAGACTGAAGTGGGTTGCCATGCCCTCCTCCAGGGGATCTTCCAGACCCAGGGATCAAACCCACATCTCTTCTGTCTCTCGCATTTTTGACAGGCGGGCTCTTTACCACTGGCACATAAAATAAAAAAGATTTTTTCTAAAAATCAGCACTATTTAAAAGAAAAAACAAAAAAATAATGTATGAATCAAATAACTATGTTTCAAAAGTAGATACAAGGGAAAAATAAAAACAAATATGAATTTTATTAAGCAGTGGTTTCGATAGTAATTCTTTCATGTTTAGCATTCAGTGGTTGTCTAAGCAATTACAGATTCAAAATGATTGGTGACAGGAATATCAGGTTTATCAGCAGAAACACCAAATACGTAATGCTGACAGATCATCATGTATGTATTCAGGGCATATAAGCTAAGATTCCTCTGAGAATGTTCACCTTTGCATTTCCTGACTTCCATGTTTAAACTTGTATCCTGTGCATTGTGTTAACATTTTTCTTTGCATTTAGTTTCCTTTTTAAAAATGAGAACAAAAGAAAAAATTTAATATCCCAATCTCTAAAGACAGTCACCATATACCACCTAATAGCTGCTTTGAAGGACTTAAGTTTTTTATAATCTTTGGAACATAGGGAAGGTATTTGGTTCCTTTTATTCATATCTCTAATGGATTAAAAGTATTGTGCTCAAAGTTTGCATAAAATTTTTTTCTTTTACTGCCAGAAATAAATGAAAGAGAATATAGGATCTCATTTAAGAAATGAAAATGTAACACAGCTTAGAGACAAACTTGGAAACTCAGTTTTAAGTGATTAAAATATGTGAATTTAAAAGGTCGTCTTTTAGAAAAGGAACTGGGATGATGACATCATCTACCATGATAACTCCGAAAGAGAGCACAGGTGATAGGGTAAAAGCAAGGGACTTTGGGGTACTATAGTAAGTGAGATTTTTAAAACTATGAAAGTACTTGTTCCAGACCTTTCCATGTAATAGGTATTAAACATATGTTTGCTTCTTGCCCTTTCGAAGGAAACATTATGTGTTCTTCATACTCTCTTGTAGCAATCATTGGCCATGGACCAGTTTGGGCCAAGGAGACATAAGAGGGATTTTGTTCAGCTTGATCCCTGGGTTGGGAAGATTCCCTGGAGAAGGGAAAGACTACCCATTCCAGTTTTCTGGCCTGGAGAATTCCATGGACTGTAGAGTCCAAGAGGGTTGCAAAGAGTCAGACACGATTGAGTGACTTTCACTTTCTTTTGCTTTTCTTAGAAAAGAGATGGCACAGCTGGTCACATGATATTTATTTCCTTTTTTTCTGTCTGGTAGGCAGACCTCAGAATCCTTCCTCATCAAGTTCTGTAACAAGATATTTAGCAATTTCTGTTGTATTTGAACAAAGTTTGTAAGTTTGTTTAAAAGTTACGCTTTGATTTGTACCTACATTCCAATTAAAGACTTTGATAAGCTTTGGACTTGATTATCAGCTCTGGAAAGCAGGGTTTATGGAGAAGTTATTGTCAAGAACTGCTTAGTAAAGCCCTGATCCTTTGAACATTTTGAGAAATATGTTCAAGAATCTGCCTGCAATGCAGGAGACCTGGGTTCAATCCCTGGGTTAGAAAGATCCCCTGGAGAAGAAAAAGCCCACTCCAATATTCTTGCCTGGAAAATTCCATGGACAGAGAAGCCTGGTGGGCTACAGTCCATGAAGTCACAAAGAATCAGACACGACTGAATGACTAACACTTCTGAAAACTCAATACAGACATTTTTCTCTTTAGGGTCAAGCCATCTTCACATTCTCTCTGTGTTTCCACCTTTCTTTCTTCATGGCAATCCTGCTACACTAGAGACGTTTTTAATATGAGGAAAAAGAACACTTCAGTCTCAGAAAGATGCTTAGCATCAGAGTCCTCTAGGCAAGCTCTTTAATGTTTACATTTTTTTTTTAAGTGTTCTTAATGCTCTGAGGAACACAAGGCAGTTCTCCACACCTCCTGCGGTCTGAGCACCCCCTTCCCTTGAGAGACCTCTCACTGCTGCTTTAGCTGCCAACAATCCCTTGTGGAAGGTTCCCATCCTCCTCCAGTCCTGAAGGCACCACAGGGCAGGACTTGATTATGGGATGTGATTATAGGAGAGTCTCTGAATCTGTCCAAGCAAGTGACTTTTTATGATAACCAGGGTCCAGTTCCTGGAACTTACTTAAAAATGAAATCACTTGAAAAAAGTGTTAGAGAAAATCTTCTTCACACACACAAAAAATAAGAATAAAATATAACCAGTGGAAAAATACAAAAATGGGAAAATTTCTAGCTACATCAGATTTTTAAAAATTGTTTCCTAAAGGTTTAAGTATTCTCTTTTTCTTTACAATTTTTTTCTTTTGAGTTTGAGATATAATTGACAATCAGAACTGTATAAATTTATAATGATGTGACTTTCATCATGAAATGATTACCATAGTATGTTTAGTGAACACCATAATCTCATATAGATATAAAATTAAAGAAGTAGAAAAAGGTGGTTTTACCTTGTGCTGAGAACTCAGAATTTACTCTTAACAGCTTTCATCTATAACTTTCAGTGGTGTTAATTATATTTATAATTTATATTTATATTATAATTTATAATTGTACATTATATCCTTAGTACTTATTTTATAACTGGAAGTTTGCACATTTTGACCACTCTGTAGAGTTGAGATGTGTATAAGAGACAGACTCTTAACAGCTTTCATCTATAACTTTCAGTGGTGTTAATTATATTTATAATTTATATTTATATTATAATTTATAATTGTACATTATATCCTTAGTACTTATTTTATAACTGGAAGTTTGCACATTTTGACCACATTTATCCATTCCCACTGTTCCCTACTCCCTGCCTCTGGTAACCACAAGTCTAATTACACAACATACTGGTTTGATATTTCTATACATTTCAAAATGATCAGCACAAGTCTAGTTTCCATCTGCCACCATACAAAGATATTACATAATTACTGACTATATTCTCAACCTGTACATTTCATACCCATTATTAGATTTCTTATTAATGCAAATTCAAATGTCTTGTTTTACTCTGGCTAGGATGCACTGAAATGAGTTGTGAGGCATAAGAGCCTGGGGGAGTTTTGATAACTCCAAGACCTGTAACTGGGCCCTTGAGTGTTCAGGAGAGCATTGTTCTGCCCCACCACCAGCAGTTAGAGGATTACTGATGTTCTTTCGTTTATTTAATTTTGTCTGTGCTGGGTCTTCGTTGCCGCGCGGGCTTTCCTCTAGCTGCGCAAAGTGGGGGCTGCTGTCCAGCTGCGTGAGTGGGCTTCTCATCGCAGTGGCTTCCCTTGTGGAGCTCGGGCCCTAAGGCGCAAGCTTCAGTAGTCGCGGCTCTGGGCTCTAGCGCAGAGGCTCAGGTGTAACGGCCCAAGGGCGCAGCATGCAGGATCCTCCTGGAGTGGGGATGGAACCTGTGTCTCCTGCACCGGCAGGTAGATTTTTTTTTTTTTTTTTTAACCACTGAACCACCAGGGAAGCCCACTGATGTTCCTAATGAGAAGAAGTTCATGCGTGAGGAGGGGTGAAGTTGACTGCAGTAAAAATGAAGCATTTACATTGGCCCAAGAGGATCAGCCAGGAGTGTGACTTGAAGCAAGCAGGGTTTCAGGTAAATAATTGGCCTCGGTGTGCTGAGTGGAGAGGAGGAACTGCAGAGGATTCACTGAAAGAGGTCATAATTTTTTGGGGAGGATGGTGAAGAGGGGCCCACCGTAGGTGTTAAGAGAAGCGACAGGGAAGGGAGGGTACCTTTGTCATCTTCCAAGTAAATCCCGGCTCTCAGAACTCGGTCTGACCTGTTCTCTGGTGACCACATAGGCTTTAATGTCGTTGGTTCACTGTGGGTGAGCTTGTGACAATAGGAGTTCAACTTTATTTCTGTTGCGACAGCTCCAAATGCCAGACGTGTCTGCTTTTAGGGTCTGTGTCTCAGGAAAGCCTCGGGTGGTCTCTCTTCTCCCTCTTCCCCGGTGGCCCCTCTCTAACCACTCAGCAGCACCAAACGCTACAGGCCCTCTGTATACTCAGGGCACCTGTGATGATACCAATTCACCATCGAATTTCTAGATTGTTTCTTGGAAACCTGCAGATGTCTTTTCCTAATCAGAATTTCAGGATGTAGGAGAGAGTCCCGAGGAAATAATGCTAACAGGTAAGATTTACTGTGGGCTCCAATGGAAGGGTTTTACGTACATTGTGGTGAAGTGAAGTGAAGTCACTCAGTCGTGTCCGACTCTTTGCGACTCCGTGGACGGTAGCCTACCAAGCTCCTCGGTCCGTGGGATTCTCCAGGCAATAATACCGGAGTGGGTTGCCATTTCCTTCTCCAGGGGATCTTCCCCACCCAGGGATCGAACTGGGTTTCCCGCATAACTCCTCTAATCCTCACAACTCTACAGGCCGTGGGAGGGGCTGCTTCTCAGGCCTCTCGGCAAGGGGCGGGGCCGAGTTCCCGCAGGTTCGGGTCTACCACGTGCTTACCGCCTGTGCTCAGGCGCCTACCCACCAGCTGCAGCAGCTCTGCGCATGCCTGGTGCTGCCATCTGAAGTCCGTGTGGATCGTGGCATTTCTACAGGATGACCCCAGAGCTGAAGTGTGGGGATCCCCTGTTTATCAGAGGGACTCTAGTCTGGAGTTCCCAGTGAGTGGCACCCCGAGAGCAAGTGCAACTAAACCAAGCTGAAGGGAAAAAAAAGGTTTAGACTTTATTTTATTGTCCAGATTTTTTTTTTTCCTCTTGGGAGTTGTTAATGGGCTGTGCCTGTGACAGGTATATTTAATCACTTTCTGTTCTTGAAAATCATTAAAGTTGGTGTTAAACTTTTCATGTAAAACTATGTTCTAAGGAGCATTAATAAAAATTTAAATTTATTTAAAAATATAGATTGTATTATCTTTTTCAATTTTAATCTGTTTTTAATCTTTCATAACTAGGACTAATTACAGTGGACATGTGTATAAAATTAAATCACATACATTAAGTTGGCTATTATAAAAATAAAAAATAGTGTTGGTGAGGATGCAGAAAAATCACAAGATTAGTGCACTGCTTTGGGAGTGCAAAGTGGTGCAACAGCTACGGAAAGTAGTATGGTGGTTTCTCAAAAAAGTGAAATGTATACTGCCATAGGATCCAGAACTCAGCTTTTAGTTATACACCCAAAAGAATTAAAAATAGAGACTCAGATATTTGGGCCCCAGTTTTGGGAATTCTGCCCAGAAAGGGAAACATACCCTTGGACTTAATAACTTATCAGTTCAGTTCCATTCAGTCACTCAGTCAAGTCCAACTCTGCAACCCCATGAATCGCAGCACGCCAGGCCTCCCTGTCCATCACCAACTCCCGGAGTTCACTAAGACACACGTCCATCGAGTCAGTGAT
>SJYC01023455.1:0-11285 GCA_006408675.1 Madoqua kirkii
GAGGCCTGGCGTGCTGCGATTCATGGGGTCACAAAGAGTCAGACAGGACTGAGCAACTGCACTGCTATAAAAGTAATATCTAGAACTCAATGGCTTAATACAAATACAGGTTTTTTTTTTTTCTAGTGCTTATCACAGTCTTCAGGTTGATGGAGATCATTCCATTTTCTGTCATGGTTACTTTCAATCTACGGCTTCCTTGATCACTGGGGAAGAACACAGAGAGCAGATATCATGATGCAAAGGCTTTTGGTCCAGACCTTGAAAGTGGCCTTTATCTACTGCTCTCTTCATTCCGTTGATCAGGATTGGTCACGTGACTGCAAACCAACTTTGTGAAACTCTGAGAAATGAGTTCTGAATTCTCAGGAAGCATTAAAGGAATTATTGAGCATTTGGCTAGTCTTTGTCACAATTAAAATTTTTTCTTGAATTTTTTTCCCAAAAAGATTTGAGCTATACTATGAGGATTTAGATGAGAAAACGTGATAATATAACACTTGAGTGAGGACAATTAGAAAATGAAAGTGAGATATTTTGTACTAAGCGTTTATGTTTTATGAGCTCGACACCCTTTCCTTACATATCATGCAACCACGATTGCTATTCCTTTTCTCGTTGTGACAGCTCAGAATTCATACACTAAAACAATTTTGGCTGTGTGTGAGTCAAGCCAGAAATCCAAATGGAAAGTGTTTGTTTAATTAGCCTCATCCACATGACTTATTTTTGCTCTTGATGTAAGTGTAAGAAGTAGGAAGCACTCTGATATCACCCTCCCCACTCTATAAAAAACAGAAGCATAGAAAACGTAGGTAAGATTGTCATGTGAGCAATTGTCATAAGGCTTACATTCCCAAGACAGATGGAGAATGGGTCTGGGAGGGCTCCCTTAGCAAAGCTGTGTTCATGGATCCTAAATTTGAGCTCATAAACTATGTCCTTAACTGTGTGTCATGCTTGGTTATGGTTAGAAAGCTTATGTCAATATGGTGGTGGTGTTGTTTAGTCGCTAAGTCGTACTGACTCTTTTGTGACCCTGTGGACTGTTGCCCGCCAGGCTCCTCTGTCCAGGGGATCTTCCAGGCAAGAGTACTGGAGTGGGTTTCCATTTCCTTGTCCAGGTGATCTTCTGATGCAGGGATCAAACCCGCATCTTCTGCTTGGCAGGCAGATTCGCCACTACTGACTCACCCATTTGTGTGTGTGCTTGCGCGCTAAGTCACTTCAGTCATGTCCAACTCTTTTTGACCCTATGGACTGTACTCTGCCAGGCTACTTTGTCTGTGAATTCTCTAGGCAAGAATACTGGTGTGGGTTGCTATGCCCTTCTCCAGGGGATCGGACCCAGGGATCGAACCCGCCCCTCTTATGTCTCCTGCTTTGGCAGGCAGGCTCTAATGCCACCTGCAAGCCCCTGAGCCACTTGGGAAGCCGTATTGCAACATGACTCTATAAGAGACATGGCTTCCTTGTGGCTCAGATAGGAAAGAATCTGCCTGTAAGGCAGGAGACTTGCATTCAGTCCCTGGGTTGGGAAGATCCCCTGGAGGAGGATATAACAACAAACAGCAGTATTCTTGCCTGGAAAACTCCATGGACAGAGGAGCCTGGCAGGCTACAATCCATGGGGTCACAAAGAGTCTGACACGACTGAGTGACTAACACACACTGAGCCAAATGCTCTATTTCTCTGATAAGGGTCAAGGGCAAGTGTGATACGGGGAAAGTTATTTTATGTCTCTCACTCTCTCAGCATTTTCTTGCCTATAAAACAAGGATCTCACAGAGATTTGGGGTTTGGTAAGGTTAAAATTGGAAAAGGCGATGGCACTCCACTCCAGGAGTCTTGCCTGGAAAATCCCATGGACAGAGGAGCCTGGTAGGCTGCAGTCCATGGGGTCGCAAAGAGTCGGACACGACTGAAGCAGCAGCAGCAGCAGCAGCAAGGTTAAAATATTTGAAAGCAGCTAACTCAAATTTCCTGGCACATAGTAAGGGTTTCATAAATTTCATTCTGAATTTTATTGTCGTTGTCCTGTATTTTTTAGTCAGAGCTGCATCTCCACCTGATGTGGCACTTGAGTAGGCAAGAAGAACACAGACCATGGTGCAGAGGGAACAAACATCAGGTTAAGCGCTACAACTTGGCCCTCTGACTCTGTGCTGTAGCAGATGGTCATCAGCTTGTTCAGTAACGTGTGAGATTTATAACCTGAAACATCACCAAGCTTGAATTCAGTTTTTTAGTCTTGTGGAGTTGAAAGAGGGAAGAATGATGGGGTGAGGGGCAACATAAATAGACTTAGAGTCACAATCCAGTAAGTATGTTTGGCGATATGGAGGTAGGATGAGAGACTATGGCCAAACACGTATGAATGAATGATGACCTGGCCCAGTGTGATGTGTTGGGAGCTTCCTGGCAAGCGTGGTATGAAGCATGTCAGGGCCTTGAGGATCTCTTTTGTTCTCTAAGTATCTCAGATCCACTTGCCAGGAGAGTTTGGTTTCAGCAAGAGAGTTTGATCTCAAGCCTGGAGATGTCTTATCAGCTTTGTATTACTCTGTTTCCATTTTCATCCATCTGGGTCCAGGACTATGTACTGGGAAGAAGCAACTGCAAAGAAAACCTTCAGTTTCTCTTGTATGCAGTATACAGGGGCGGTAGGGATTTATCACTGGCCAATCATTTCACCTTTCGTGTTGGAAGGGAAGGATAAGATCTGTTTTGAAAACTTCACAGTGGACAACCACTGGTGCTGATTCTACTGTTGTCGTTTGTGATGGGATTTTAGTGATGTTTGAGGAAGAAAAATGTTTGTCCTAAACACCCCTTTCTGCATAGTTAAGCTGTGTTTATTTATTTTTTAAAATAAATTTTTAAAATTTTTTCTTAAAATATACTTATTTATTTTTACAAATAATATTCACTGAAAATTATTACTATTTTATTTATTTTTTAAAAATATATTTATTTGGCTGTGCTGGGTCTTAGTTGTGGCACGTGAGATCTAGTTCCCGGGGACTGAACCTGCATTGGGAGTATGGAGTCTTAGATACTCGGCTTCCAGGAATGTCCCTTTTCCAGCTGTTTGAAGTGAGTCAAGTGAAGTCG
The DNA here is from genome assembly GCA_006408675.1 of Madoqua kirkii. Taxonomy (NCBI): domain Eukaryota; kingdom Metazoa; phylum Chordata; class Mammalia; order Artiodactyla; family Bovidae; genus Madoqua; species Madoqua kirkii. The sequence continues at coordinate 3,116 of SJYC01023455.1, forward strand.
CTCAGTCGTGTCCAACTCTTTGCGACCCCATGAACTGTAGCCCACCAGGCTCTTCTGCCCATGGGATTCTCCAGGCAAGAATACTGGAATGGGTTGCCATTTCCTTCTTCAGGGAATCTTCCCGACCCAGGGATCGAGCCCGGGTCTCCTGTGTTGCAGGCAGACGCTTTAACCTCTGAGCCAAGATACTTTATAATACTAGCCTGCTGCTGTCTAGAGTTCCGTTCATGTAGGCAATACAAAACCAGGGTTATAAGGACAGACTTCATGGATTTTATTAATTAAATAGAAAAAAACCTCACATACGTGTGTATATGCTTTTTTCTGGCTCTCAGCAGATTCTCAAAGGCATCAACATCTTCCCCCAAAATGCTGAGAATCACTGGTTAGCATATCTGCCTGGTAAATCTGAATCTCACTATTGGACATTGATGCTGTATTTTTTAGAGAAGAAGTTGCTGTTATTTGTAACTAATCATATTTGTGTAACCCTACATATGTATAGTATAATTTAATAAATTTCAGAATTTTGAATTAAGAAGAAGGAGTTCAAATTCTGGCATTCCTGCTTCCTGATTGTGTGACTTAGGCCAAGTAACTTAAGCTCTGTGTGTCTCTATTTCTTTAGCTGACCAATGAATGCTAATCCTTCTTTAGAAGATTCCTACGAGGCTTTGAAGAAGTATGACATTTGAACCTCCAACCTGTTGTATCAGTTCAGTTCAGTTCAGTCACTCAGTCGCATCCAACTCTTTGTGACCCCATGGACTGAAGCATGCCAGGCCTTCCTGTCCATTACCAACTCCCAGAGTACACTCAGACTCATGTCCATTGAGCTGGTGATGCCATCCAGCCATCTCATCCTCTGTCATCCCCTTCTCCTCCTGCCTACAATCTCTCCCAGCATCAGGGTCTTTTCCAATGAGTCAACTCTTCTCATGAGGTCGCTAAAGTATTGGAGTTTCAGCTTCAGTATGAGTCCTTCCAATGAACACTCAGGACTGATCTCCTTTAGGATGGACTGGTTGGATCTCCTTGCAGTCCAAGGGACTCTCAAGAGTCTTCTCCAACACCACATTTCAAAAGCATCAGTTCTTCAGTGCTCAGCTTTCTTTACAGTCCAACTCTCACATCCATAGTTAAATATAAATATCTTATTAAGTCATGGTTGTGTAAAAGGTCTCTCCAAACACAAAGAAGAAATCAGCTATAATCTGCTATTCAAACTTGCTTTTATCATTTTACCATGTCTTTCAAGTCTTATTTCCATGGATAGAATTTTTTTTTAATATAGTGTACTACATTTATAATTAGATCAGATCATTTATAAACACAATTTAAGCCATTTTCCTTTTTGTTGGATTTTAAGTTATATTACTTTCCAAAATAGTAATATTTTTTTCAGTGAATATCATGAAAAAGACATTTTAAATAGATTAGGTCTATAAAGTAGATTTCCAAAGGTGGAATTTGAGGGCCATAAAGTACTTGTCTTTTCTTAAAAGGCTTTTGAAATATAATTGACTCACAAATTACATATTTTTCTAACTTTATGTTATGCAATAAAATGTATTTATGGAAAAGTGCATATTCCCATAAACAGTTTATTTCTCATCCACTTATTTCAAAGCAAATACTGGTTTACTTATGTTGTCCAGAAATACCCTTCGCGCCTTTCTCAGTCATTATTTCTTACTTTCTCCACCAAGGAAAACAGTCTTTTGGGGAAGTTGTTTCTTTGCTGTTATTTATAGTTTTATCATTGAAGCATACATCTCTAAATATCAAAGCTTTGTTTTGCCTGCTTTTAAAACTTGATATATATGCTGTCATACAGTTTGAGTTCTTTGTCTGAATTTTAATGTTTGGTTTTATATTTGTGACAGTCAGTCTTATTGTTACATACAATTGATAAATTGTTCATTTTCTTTGCCACAATGTCTCCCAATCCAAGTAATAATTATGAGCTGCGATCTGCCCTCATCACATCACAGCATCTGAAAGGATTTTATATTCTTATATGTCTTTATAAAGAAAGGAAAGAAACAAACATTGGAACACCTACCTTAGTTTAGACATCACAAATCTGAATGTTTTTGGAAAAGAAAGCAAACATGTTTGTGTGTGTTTCAGTATTTGTATGTGGAATGTTTGATAAGAGAAATAACTGAGATATAATATATGGAAGATAATTTGCATTCTAAATCATTGCTCCTTAGCTTGAAAATGTAAGTGCGTGTGCATGTTTGCTTAAGTATGAAAACGTCTTTGTTCCCATGGACAGAAAAAGAAACTTCTCTCAGAGAACAGATTGTCAGCTCCCCTCTTTACTCTTTAAAAAAATTAAAAATATATGTATATATTTACTTTTTTTAAAATTAGAGGATAATTACAACATTGTGATGGTTTCTACCATATAGCAACATGAATCGGCCATAGGTATACATATGTCCCCTGCCTCTTGAACCTCCTTCCCACCTCCCTCTAGGTTGTCACAGAGCGCTGGCTTTGGGTTCCCTGCTTCATATAGCAAACTCTCTCTGGCTATATATTTTACATATGGTAATGTATATATTTCAATTATCAGCCTCCTTTTAAAGTGTGGTGAATGTTTCTATATTTACATAACAATGTGTTGATAGAACAAGTAGAGGTTTACTTTGAATTGTTACAAACTTTGACTAATAGCTGTAATCTTTCCAAGAACACAGATAATAGAAGATAGGATTTTTCATAAAATCCACTAAATTGTATATACTTGAGTTAAAAAGAAACACAAAGCTTTCACTTTTGTAAAGTGCAGAGATTTCTAAGCAGAAGCCTTCCTTATCATCTACAAGTTGTAAATAGATTCATCTTTATGTACTGATCCATTTAAAAATAGACACTCTCTTTAGCTCTGCTGCTGCTGCTGCTGAGTTGCTTCAGTCATGTCTGACTCTGCGCGACCCCAGAGACGGCAGCCCGCTAGGCTCCCCCATCCCTGGGATTCTCCAGCCAAGAACACTGGAGTGGGTTGCCATTTCCTTCTCCAGTGCATGAAAGTGAAAGTGAAGTCGCTCAGTCGTGTCTGACCCTCAGCGACCCCATGGATTGCAGCCTTCCAGGCTCCTCTGTCCATGGCTCAAATGCTTGCAAATAGAGGCGTGATGGATTTTAGCAAATTGCAGCACCTCCCCCATCATTCTCTTTTATCTATGAGAAAGGATTTTTTTTAACCTTTGATAGCATCAAGGTCCAAATTAGGAGTGTCCTTAACAAAGTCCCAGCAACTCTGAGCACTTTTCCATGCTCAGAGTTCACAAAAGTGAACTTATTTATTCACAAAGAGGTGAATATGCAAAGGTTTCATGGACTCTGCGTTGGGCACTTCATCACTTCTGTAAAGTTGCCTTAATGAATATCGTACTTTGTGTGTCCAGTTTTGACTCCACAGGGAAATGAATCAGGGCTTTCTATTTATTACCTGTATGTAAACAATCAACAGCCTTTGACTGTGTGGATCACAATAAACTGTGGAAAATTCTGACAGAGATGGGAATACCAGACCACCTGACCTGCCTCTTGAGAAATCTGTATGCAGGCCAGGAAGCAACAGTTAGAACTGGACATGGAACAACAGACTGGTTCCAAATAGGAAAAGGAGTACGTCAAGGCTGTATATTGTCACCATGCTTATTTAATTTATATGCACATCATGAGAAACGCAGGGCTGGAAGAAGCATAAGTTGGAGTCAAGATTGCCAGGAGAAATACTAATAACCTCACATATGCAGATGACACCACCCTTCTGGTAGAAAGTGAAGAGGAACTAAAAAGCCTCTTGATAATAGTGAAAGAAGAGAGTGAAAAAGTTGGCTTAAAGCTCAACATTCAGAAAACGAAGATCATGGCATCTGGTCCCATCACTTCATGGGAAATAGATGGGGAAACAGTGTTAGACTTTGGCATCACTGACCTGATGGATGTGAGTTTGAGTGAACTCCGGGAATTGTTGATGGACAGGGAGGCCTGGCGTGCTGCGATTCATGGGGTCGCAAAGAGTCGGACACGACTGAGTGACTGAATTGAACTGAAACAGTCAACACAATCCTAGTACATAGTGATCACTCAGTAATATTTGGAAGTTGCTATTCTAGGCTACTGAATCCCAGCAGCTAGTATTTCTATAAATAGTATTTGTTACAGCCTCCACAAACTTCCCCAGAAATTTGGCAATATCACAAAGACCTTCCTGCCTCCAAAAGGCTTTCTTGCCACTGCAGTGATTGCTGACATGGAGGGGGAACTGAGCAATCTTCTTACTTTGTTACTCCACTGATGCTCATAATTTCAATGGAATTAAGTCCCAAGATGAAGGAGCAATGAAAGCGTCCTGATGTTCAAGGTGTAAGAAAGGAAATAGATACTTTTTCTTTTAAGATAGAGTGATCATGCATCCTTACTGCCACCTAAGTTACTGAAATAAAATTACATGTAACCTTCTTTTTTAAAAAAATATTTATTATATTTGGCTGTGCCAGGCCTTAGTTGCAGCACTCGGGATCTTCAATCTTTGGTATGGCATATGGGAATCTTTAGTTGCAAAATGTGGAATATTTAGTTGCGGCATGTGAACTCTTAGTTGAAGCAAGTGGGATCTAGTTCCCTGATGGGGGATCGAACCCAGGCCCCCTGCAATGGGAGTATGGAGTATTAGTCACTGGGCCACCAGGGAAGTCCCCACACATGGCTTTCTTAATAGCAGAAATTTGCTTCTGAAACTCAGATATTCTGTGCAACAAATGTTGGCTTTCAGCTCATTCTCCATTACTTTAAATATGATACACCAGCTCCCTCACCACCAATTTCCTTACATGCAACCTAAACGGTTATTATGCATGTAATTTAAATACATTAGTAATAATTATAAAATGCTTACAGTATTGCTTCCTGATCCCCACATAGTAAAAATAGTGGCTATAAATAGTGTTTTGCCTGCCATAACACTTTGCTTTTCCTCTCTGTTAGCACTCCTCAGCTTTTAAAAAAAAGTCTGCATAAGTGACATTTTAGCAACTGCATTTGAAATTGTAGAATTTTCCTATACGTCATGCCATTTTGTTTAATATGTTGTAATGAGTATGATGGTTAATTTTATCTGTCAGCTTCACTGGACTAAATATGGTTTCTGGGCGTGTCTGTGAATATGTTTCTGGAAGAGATTAACATTTGAGTTGGTAGACTGAATAAAGATGATCACTGCACCAATGCAAGTAGGCATCAGTTAATCTGAGGACCTCAGCAGAACAGAAAGGCAGAGGAAAGGTGAATTTGCTGTTTGAGCCGAAACGTTCATCTTCTCCTGCCCTCTACATCAGCACTGCTGATTCTCTGGCCTTTGGACTTGAGATTGTTGTTTGTTGCTCAGTCATTTCTGACTCTTTGAGACCTCATGGACTGTAGCCTGCCAGGTACATCTATCTGCTCATGGGATTTCCCAGGCAAGAATACTCTGGACTTTGGACTTGAACCAGGGCTTATACCATCAGTTCCCTGATTCTCAAGTCTTTGGGCTTGGACTCATACCATTGTCTTCCCTGGTTATCAGGCCTTCATGCTCAGACTGAACACCACCAGACTTCCTGGGTCTCTAGTTTGCAGACAGCAGATCATGGGACTTCCTGGTTTTCATAATCACATGAGCTAATTCCGCGAATAAATCTCCTCTTATATGTAGCTGTAATATCTGCTACTGAGACCAGACTTGTTCAGCCTACCACACAACAGGCCAATAAATTGGGACATGAGTTACTGGGGTAAGGAAAGTCAGCCGACCGAGAAGGTGGCAGACTAGTGTCTTAGAGAATGATCTTACCCCAGTTAGAATTTAGACTACGTGTGTGCTCAGGTGCTGAGCTGTGTTATACTCTTTGTGGTCCCATGGATGGTAGCCTGCTAGGCTCCTCTGTCCAAGGGATTTTCTAGGCGACATTACTGGAGTAGGTTGATGTTTCCTCCTGCAGGGGGTCTTCCTGACCCAGGGATCTAACCTTTGTCTCCTGTATTGCAGTCAGATTCTTTACACTGAGCCATATGTTTTATAACTAAAGGGGTCGGGGATGTGTGTGGTTGGTTGTTGCAAACTTCTTGGTGTTAGAATCCTTTGTTCTTGAGTAGGTTAGGTCATGATATTCCCGTAATAAATGTTTTCTGTTCTGCAACTTTTGAAAATTTATTTCTATATGAATGGAAGAGTGTTATACCTTTAAAGTTCAGAGCCTTGAGAATGGGCTATCCTGTGTATTTCAGGCTATAGGCACCATGCTTTTATAAAAGGTACAGAAAATAGGCAACAAAGCACAAAGTTTAAAGTAAAAGGAATATATCCAACATGGAGTCAGATTTGTTCTTCCCTATTACATATACTATTAATTCTGTTTCTTGGGAGAATTCTATTAATACAACAAGTTTTAGGAGTATAAATATAGATCCTTTCTATGTAAACATCAGCCAAAATAAGTTGTGCTGAAAGATAGATATTTTCCATAAAGGGTGGGTATTGAAAATCATAAGATGTTCTACCATAAAACATTAGCCAGGGAGATGTTCTTTGGGGTGTGACTGTACAAGGCTATTTTAATGGCACAGTCATTAATGGATGCAGTTCTGATATCCAAATTTTTACAATCATTGAGTATTCTGCAGGGACAGACATTTTCTATAGCAGACAAATAGGTTCAGTTTTGTAATAAGAGTTAGTTCATTTTCTATTTCTCTTCTCCCTAATCTCTGAGTCCTTTATCCTATCCACAGGATAGAAGTAGTGCATCTTGAGATTTTGCTACTTTTACTGATATATGGGTATGTGGGAAGAGTTGAGCACCTAATTATAAGGAGGAAGGATGGGACCAGCTACTGCCATGGACAATTCTCACAAATTTTCAGGAGCAAACCTGTATTCAACTGATGCTAGTGGAGCAAACACCAACATTTCCCAGTGTGGGTAGATTAGAAAAGCATGGGTTTTGAAGCCAAATAGATCTGGTTTCAAATCCCAGTTTCCCCCACTTACCTGTGTGAACTTCAGCAAGTTACTGAATCTTTAGATCTATTTTCTTCATCTATTAATTGGTTAGTATGCTTACTTTTTGGAGAAGGAAATGGCAACCCACTCCAGTGTTCTTGCCTGGAGAATCCCAGGGGCGGAGCCTGGTGGGCTGCCGTCTATGGGGTCGCACAGAGTTGGACACGACTGAAGCCACTTAGCAACAGCAGCCTACTTACTTTAGAGGGTTGTGATGGCGATTAAATGACATAGTGACATTTTATAGCTTTTTAAAATTAAAGTATAGTTGATTTACAAAATAATTTATATATATATGTATATACACACTCGTTTTTTAGAAGAATTCTTTTCCATTAGATTATTATAAGATATTGAATATAGTTCCCAGTGTTATACAGTAAATCCTTGTTGCTTATTTTATTTATTGTAGTGTATATTGTTAATCCCATATTTCTAATTTATTATTCTCCCTACCTGTTCCCCTTTGGTAAGCATAGCTTGTTTTCTATGTCTTTGAGTCTGTTTATGCTTTGTAAAAGATGATTTGTATTATTTTTGTACTTTTTTAGATTCTACATATAAGTGATATTTGTCTTTTTCTGGCTGACTTAATTAGTATGATAATCTCTAGGTCCACGTTACTGCAGGTGGCATTATTTCATTCTTTTTATGACTGACTAATATTCCACTGCATTGTACGCATCTATAACTGTTTCACATCTTCTTTATTCATTCATCTGTTGATGGACATTCAGATTGTTTCCATGTCTTGGCTATTGTAGATAGTGCTGTTATGAATGCCAGGGTGCATGTATCTTTTTGAATAAGAGTTTTCATCTGTTCTGGATACATGCTGGATCATATGGTAACTCTATTTTTAGTTTTTTAGGGAATCTTTGGATTTCCCTGGTAGCTCAGCTGCTAAAGAATCCACCTGCAGTGTGAGAGACCTGGATGTGATCCCTGGGTTGGGAAGATCCCCTGGAAGAGGCATGGCAACCCACTCCAGTATTCTTGCCTAGAGAATCCTCATGGACAAAGAGGCCTGGCGGGCTACAGTCCATGGGGTCACAAAGAGTCGGACACCACAGAGAGACTAAGCACAACACGGTACCAGGAATA
>SJYC01023456.1:0-27533 GCA_006408675.1 Madoqua kirkii
GTTCATAGCAATATAGGCATACGTCATGAAACAAGTCAAATAAATAACCTAACTGCACCTAAAGCAACCAGAAAAGGAAGAAATAGAGAACCCCAGAGTTAGTAGAAGGAAAGAAAGCTTAGGTAATTTTTATGGTTCTAAAATGACCATGAACACCAAATTCTGGCTAAAAGTCATTTTCATACTGCATGCATGTAAGTCCTGTTTTTAATTTGCAAATATGTAATGATTGTTTTAATTTTTTGCTTTGTTATTGCAGCTTCAGTGGCTGAGATTGTCTATTTATTAAATCTTTTTTTTTTTTTTTGCTACTTTCAGCAGCAGATTGATTGATCTTTTCTTAAAAAGGATTAATAATCTCAAAGTAACAAACACTTTGCTTCTCTGGATAAACTATCTTTGGATTTCTCATGCTGCTCTACAAATATGTTTGCTCATTTGATTTGTGATTCATTTTGCATTCAAAATGTGTCTTCAGTTTATTATCAACTTTAAAACATGTGCATGGATATCCTGTTGTCAGCCAGCTTCCATCTGTCTTGTCCAAGAATATTATGTTCAGATGAACATTGCTTCTCTCCTGAAAAGCTGACTGTATTCCAGGACTGCTGTTCATAATTTCGTCTTGCCATTCAGCATTAATCAATAATGTTCACGTGACACCACGTGATGACCTGGGTCTATGTATCTGAGTTATCAGCAGTCTAGGCGGTCAGCAATTATACACACTCACTCAGCTCCAGCCACACCAACCACTTGCAAGTGACTTAAACTCAAATCCTCTTTGCTACTCAGGGCTTTTCCCCCGTGTACACCATCCTCCTAGTAACACTGTTCTCTCTACCCTTCTAACTAACTCCGACACTTCTGTCTCTGGAAAGTCTTAGTTGAAATATCACTTTCTCCAGGATATCATCTTCTCTGACTCCATGGACTAGATTAGACCCACCTGTTACACACATCTTTTTCTTTGTCACACTTAGTACACTCACACCATTGCTTCTGCTTTTGTTTTCTCCTAGAAGTTTTTGCAGGTAGGATCATGTTTAATTTATTCACCATCCTATCTTCAGAACATATACAGTACCTGGACCAGAATAATAATTACTGAAAAATTGACTAAATTCCATATAAAAGAAACATCTCAGATAGAAACCTATTGTTGAGCAGGACCCTTAAATAAGAAATTATAATGCAAGTAACTGTCAACCTGAAACAACTCTATAGAAGAGATTTCATATTTATCAAAAGGTTTATCATGGTCCAGTTCAATGCTTTGAAATATAGTTTAATAAATTCACAGTGGTGACACTGCCTGAGATATTTTTAGATCATCTTAGTTAACTCAGGTACAAAGAAGGTCATTAGTCAAAAGTGACAAAGAAATGAATTCTTCTTTTGTAGAAAGGTTTGATCCTCATTTCACTTTGCTGGACTTTTCTATGTGCTCACTGTGCCTGGCCAGCCCCAGATTTACATGAAAGGGCTTCGTCAGCTTTTAAAAAAACCATATGGTAAAAACATCTACACATATTTCTTCAGATACCTTCAGGCATTGCTAAGCAGCTGGTATTAATGAGTAAGAAGAGCCAGTGAAATCATTGTGTGTTGCTGCTAGGAAGGAACAGTTTATAGCCAGGAGAGCTACAGACTATAGGCAAGAACACACAGGAAGAGAAGGGATGTGTGATTTCTGCATCTCATCTACATTTGGCCACCTGAACTGCTTAAGGCAATACAGTGCTGGGCTGATTAGCAAGTATTAATTCTCTTCCTACTGATGGTGGTCCTGGGGACTAATACCTTTAATACTTATCAGAAGTATTTCAGAGGCAGTGTCTCTAACTGAAGCCACCCGGGTAGTTATGAAAAGAGACTCTGGTTCAACAACAAAAACATTCTGCAAGATCGTTTCTCTAGATTTTCCATCTTTTCTTACAATAAACATATTTCCTCCCACTATATACATTAAAATTTTTATGATGTTGAGACACAATTCCTACTATAACCTTTTAAGAGATCCAATTCCTACCATAACCCAGATGTAGGAATTTTCCCCTGTCTGCATGAGATCCTTTCCAGCTTCAAACACACTTTGATGAAAACTCCATCCTTTCACCAGGTTCCACAAAAAAATCCAAGTGTAGTTTTTGGTAGTTTTCATATTATTGTGTATTTCCCTTTGCAACCACCGGATTAGTAGACTAAAGTGTTTCCTTCAGAGCCCTGGCCTCCAGCTCCATCTTCTCCTTCATCCTTTGCCTAGGCTCTGCTAAATCTCTCCAACCCCTCTTTTCCTCCTCTGTATTATTCACAGCACGGTCCTTTCTTAGCAGGAAACCTGGCTGACTTTGACCCACTAAGCTTAAAAAAGGGTTTTGACAGCAAATATTGTTGACCAACAACAATATGATACAATTTTCACTCATCTGTACGCTCGAGTATGTTCAAGTTGGTGTCTCTTCTTTTCCTTCTCTTTCTTTTTTCCCTATCTCCTATTTGCTGACAATTTTTCTTTTAAATTTGGCTTGGAAGATTTGACTCAGGTTTCAGAAATAATAAATTCCCTAAAGGGAATTTGAGTGTCAAGCTTTTCCTTCTTAATATAGTTCTTTTTGTATAGTTATAGTCTAAAGCAATTAAAGTCAAAGTCTTAAGCTGATTCTATACACATATAGGTGTGCAAGTGTTCCCCTAGACCCTCCATACAGCTAGCTGTCAACAGTTTCACCTTTTGTTTTGGAACTTACACTGTTCTAGGATATTGCTAAAACTGTTTCCAAAATTCTCAGAATTTCTACAGATATAAATTCCACTGGGCAGTTTTCAACCTAAGTTTGGGATGTTGCTAGAGGGAATTTCTTATCAGATGTGGATGGAAAGAACACTTATCTTGGCTTTTGAAGTGAGGCTATAAAAAGTGATATAAATGTTTCAGATTTTATTATTACTGTTATTATAAAATTCAACAAAGGAATTTTTGGATACACACCAAGCCAGAACCCAAAAGAGGTTCCAGAAAGAAGAGTATGTGGAAGGTGAAACCAAATTGGATAATGGATTTATTGAAAGTAGATACAGGTCTAAATGGCTGGTGTCTAGGATTTTGATATTTGTGGAGGAGAGAAGGCTATATGGAAGGCTCTATGGGAATGAGAGCTAGAGTTGAGTATTTTCAATATATAATAACAATAGCCAACATTTATGAGTACTTAATCAGTTCAGTTCAGTTCAGTTGCTCAGTCCTGTCAACTCTTTGTGACTCCATGAATCGCAGCACGCCAGGCCTCCCTGTTCATCACCAACTTCCCGGAGTTCACTCAGACTCACGTCCATCGAGTCTGTGATGCCATCCAGTGATCTCATCCTCTGCCGTCCCCTTCTCCTCCTGCCCCCAATCCCTCCCAGCATCAGGGTCTTTTCCAATGAGGTGGCCAAAGTACTAGAGTTTCAGCTTTAGTATCAGTCCTTCCAATGAACACCCAGGCCTGATCTCCTTTAGAATGGACTGGTTGTACCTCGTGAAGCCCAGGCGACTCTGAAGAGTCTTCTCCAACACTACAGTTCAAAAGCATCAATTCTTCGGTGCTCAGCTTTCTTCGCAGTCCAACTCTCACATCCATACATGACCACAGGAAAAACCATAGCCTTGACTAGACGGAACTTTGTTGGCAAAGTAATGTCTCTGCTTTTGAATATGCTGTCTAGGTTGGTCATAACTTTCTTTCCAAGGAGTAAGCATCTTTTAATTTCATGGCTGCAATCACTATCTGCAGTGATTTTGGAGCCCCCCAAAATAAAGTCTGACACTATTTCCCCATCTATTTCCCATGAAGTGATGGGACAAGATGCCATGATCTTAGTTTTCTGAATGTTGAGCTTCAAGCCAACTTTTTCACTCTCCTCTTTCACTTTCATCAAGAAGCTCTTTAGTTTTCTTCACTTTCTGCCATAACGGTGGTGTCATCTGCATATCTGAGGTTATTGTAGGTGGCCAAAGTATTGGAGTTTCAGCTTCAACATCAGTCCTTCTAAAGAAATCCCAGGGCTGATCTCCTTCGGATTAGACTGGTTGGATCTCCTTGCAGTCCAAGGGACTCTCAAGAGTCTTCTCCAACACCACAGTTCAAAAGCATCAATTCTTCGGTTCTCAGCTTTCTTCACAGTCCAACTCTCACATCCATACATGACCACAGGAAAAACCATAGCCTTGACTAGACGGAACTTTGTTGGCAAAGTAATGTCTCTGCTTTTGAATATGCTGTCTAGGTTGGTCATAACTTTCTTTCCAAGGAGTAAGCATCTTTTAATTTCATGGCTGCAATCACTATCTGCAGTGATTTTGGAGCCCCCCAAAATAAAGTCTGACACTATTTCCCCATCTATTTCCCATGAAGTGATGGGACAAGATGCCATGATCTTAGTTTTCTGAATGTTGAGCTTCAAGCCAACTTTTTCACTCTCCTCTTTCACTTTCATCAAGAAGCTCTTTAGTTTTCTTCACTTTCTGCCATAACGGTGGTGTCATCTGCATATCTGAGGTTATTGGTATTTCTCCTGGCAATCTTGATTCTGGCTTGTGCTTCATCCAGCCCAGCACTTCTCATGATGTACTCTGCATAGAAGTTAAATAAGCAGGGTGACAATATACAGCCTAGACATACTCCTTTTCCTATTTGGAACCAGTCTGTTGTTCCATGTCCAGTTCTAACTGTTGCTTCCTGACCTGCATACAGGTTTCTGAAGAGGCAGGTCACATAGTCTGGTATTTCCATCTCTTTCAGAATTTTCCACAGTTTATTGTGATCCACACAGTCAAAGGCTTTGGCATAGTCAATAAAGCAGAAATAGATGTTTTTCTGGAACTCTCTTGCTTTTTCCATGATCGAATGGATGTTGGCAATTTGATCTCTGGTTCCTCTGCCTTTGCCTTTTCTAAAACCAGACAGGCAGTCTGTCTATCAGATCTAGTCCCTTAAATCTATTTGTCAGTTCCACTGTATAATCATTAGGGATTTAATTTAGGTCATACCTGAATGGTCTATTTGGTTGGTCTGAATAGTCTAGTGGTTTCCCCTCGTTCTTCAGTTTAAGTCTGAATTTGGCAATAAGGAGTTCATGATCTGAGCCACAGTCAGCTCCTGGTCTTGTTTTTGCTGACTGTATAGAGCTTCTCCATCTTTGGCTGCAAAGAATATAATCAGTCTGATTTTGATATTCACCATCTGGTGATGTTCATGTGTAGAGTCTTCTCTTGTGTAGTTGGAAGTGTTTGCTATGACCAGTGCATTCTCTTGGCAAAACTCTATTAACTTCTGCCCTTCTTCATTCTGTACTCAAGGCCAAATCTGCCTGTTACTCCAGGTGTTTCTTGACTTCCTACTTTTACATTCCAGCCCCCTATGATGAAAAGGACATCTTTTTTGGGTGTTAGGACATCTTTTTTTAGGTGTTGTAGGTTTTCATAGAACTATTCAACTCCTGCAGCATTAATAGTCAAGGCACAGACTTGGATTACTGTGATATTGGATGGTTTGCCTTGGAAATGAGCAGAGATCATTCTGTCATTTTTGAGATTGGCTATTGTAATTAGTGCTGTTATAAATGTATGTTTTCAAATTAGGCTTTTTCTTTTCAGAATATATGCCCAGGAATGGGATTACTGGATCATGTCATTACTTTAGTTTAAGTTTTTTAAGGAAACTCCTGAATGATTTCCATAGTGGCTGTACCAGTTTACATTCTCACTCATAGTGTAGGAGGATTCCCTTTTCTCTACACTCTCTCCAACACTATTTGTAGACTTTTTGATGATGGCCATTCTGACCAGTATAAAGTGATATTTTATTGTATTTTCTAAGATTAATTTTTATTGGCATATAGTTGTTTTACAATATTGTGTTAATTTCTGCTGTACAGAAATATGAATCAGCTATATGTATACATATATTCCCTTTTTGGGGAGGGGCTTTCCTTCTCATTTAGATCACCACAGAGCTTGAGTAGAGTTTCCTGTGCTATACAATAGGTTCTCATTAGTTATCTATTTTTATACAAAGTAGTGTATATATGCCAATCCTGTTCTTCCAATTCATCCCACCCCGTCTTCATTCCTTGGTATCCATACAGCTGTTCTCTACATTTGTGTCTCTATTTCTGCTTTGCAGATAAGTTCATATGTACCAATTTTTATATTCCAATATAAGCAATATTATACCATGTTTATTTTTTTCTTTCTGACTTAACCTCACTCCGTCTGACAGTCTCTAGGTCTATCCATATCTCTGCAAATTGCACAACTTCCTTCCTTTTTATGGCTGAATAACATTATTGTATATATGTACCACAGCTTCATTTTCCATTTTTCTGTTGGTGAACATGTAGGTTGCTTCCATGTCTTGGCTATTGTAAACAATGCTGCAGTTAAGATTGCGGTGGACGTATCCTTTTAGATCATGTTTTTCTCTGGATATTTGGGGAGGAGTTGCAGGGTCATATGGTAGCTCTATTTTTAGTTTGTAAAGGAATCTTCATACTGGTATCTATAGTGGCTATATCAATTTACATTCCACCAACAGTGTAACGGGGTTCTCTTTTCTCCACACTCTCTCCAGCATTTATTGTTTGTGGATTTTTTGCTGATGGCCGTTCTGACTATTGTGAGGTGATACCTCATTGTAGTTTTGGTTGATTTGCATTTCTTTGATAGTGGTGTTAGGTGTATTTTTATGGGTTTGTTGGCCATCTGCATGTCTCCTTTGAAAAAATGTCATTTAGGTCTTCTGCCCATTTTTGATTTTTTTTTCTTTTAATATTAGCTGAATGAACAATTGGTACATTTTGGAGATTAGTCCCTTACTAGCTGCCTCTTTCGCAAATATTTTATCCCATTCTGAGGGTTGTCTTTTTGTCTTATTTATGGTTTCCTTTTCTGTGCAAAAACTTTAGGTGCCATTTATTTTTGATTTTATTTTTGTTACTTAGGAGGTAGGTCGAAAAACACTTGCTGCGATTTGTGTCAGAGAGTCTTCTGCCTATGTTTCCTCTAAGAGTTTAATGGTGTCCAAGCGTACATTTAGGTGCTCAATCCATTTTGAGTTTATTTTTGTGTATGGTATCAGGTGTGTGTGTGCTGTGTTAGTTGCTCAGTTGTGATGAACTCTTTGCAATCCCATGGACTGCAGCCCTCCAGGGTCCTCTATCCACGGGGATTCTCCAGGCATAGTACTGGAGTGGGTGCTGTGACCTCCTCCAGGGGATTTTCCCAACTCAGGGATCACACCCAGGTCTTCCTCATCGGAGGCAGATGCTTTACAGTCTCAGCCACTAGGGAAGCCATGGTGTTAGGTAATAATTTTAATTTAATTCTTTTACATGTAGCTGTCTAGTTTTCCCAGCATGACTTATTGAAGAGACTGTCTTTTCTCCACGTTATATTCTTGCCTCCTTTGTATAGGCTTCCCTGGTGGCTCAGACGGTAAAGCATCTGCCTGCAATGCGGGAGACCCAGGTTAGATTCCTGGGCCAAGAAAGTCCCCTGGAGAAGGGAATGGCACCCCACTCCAGTACTCTTGCCTAGAAAATGCCACGGATAGAGGAGCCTTGTAGGCTACAGTCCATGGGGTCGCAAAGAGTCAGACACGACTGAGTGACTTCACATGACTTCCTTTGTCATAGATTGAGTCACCATAGTTGCATAGTTTTATCTCTGGGCCTTTTATCCTGTCCATTGAGCTATACTTCTGTTTTTGTGCCAGTAGCATACTCTCTTGATTATGCTAGTTTGGTAGTGTAATATGAAGTCAGAGAGCCTGATTCCTCCAGCTTTTTTCTTCTTTCTCAAGATTGCTTTGGCTCTTCTTTTGTATTTCCATACAAATTGTAATTTTTTTGTTCTAATTCTGTGAAAAATGCCTTGGTAATTTGATAGAGATTGCGTTGAATCTGTAGATTGTTTTGACTGATTCTTCTAATGTTGATGTTTCCAATCCAAGAACATGGTATATCTCTTCATGTGTTGTGTCATCTTTATTTCATCAATGTCTTATGGTTTTCTGACTCACTGTAGTTTTGATTGCATTTCTCTAATAGTCTGTGATGTTGAACATTTTTCATGCACGTATTTGCCATCTGCTTGTGTTCTTTAAAAGTTGGCTTAAAGCTCAACATTCAGAAAACTAAGATCATGGCATCTGGTCCCATCACTTCATGGGAAATAGATGGGGAAACAGTGGAAACACTGTTAGACTTTATTTCTGGGGGCTCCAAAATCACTGCAGATGGTGACTGCAGCCATGAAATTAAAAGACGCTTACTCCTTGGAAGAAAAGTTATGACCAACCTAGATAGCGTATTGAAAAGCAGAGATGTTACTTTGCCAACCAAGGTCTGTCTGTCAAGGCTATGGTTTTTCCTGTGGTCATGTATGAATGTGAGAGTTGAACTGTGAAGAAAGCTGAGTGCTGAAGAATTGATGCTTTTGAACTGTGGTGTTGGAGAAGACTCTTGACAGTCCCTTGGACTGCAAGGAGATCCAATCAGTCCATTCCAAAGGAGATCAGCCCTGGGATTTCTTTGGAAGAAAGATGCTAAAGCTGAAACTCCAGTACTTTGGCCACCTCATGCCAAAGAGTTGACTCACTGGAAAAGACTTTGATGTTGGGAGGGATTGGGGCCAGGAGAAGGGGACAACAGAGGATGAGATGGCTGGATGGCATCATGGACTTGATGAATGTGAGTCTGAGTGAACTCCAGGAGTTGGTGATGGACAGGGAGGCCTGGCATGCTGCGATTCATGGGGTCGCAAAGAGTCGGACACGACTGAATGACTGAACTGAACTGAACTGAAAGGAGAGAAGAGAAATAAATATTTAAAGAGATAAGGGAGAGTTTTGGTTGGCTCTAGGATAGTGATGACCACCAAAATCCAGAGCTCTTTGCAAACCTTCATAATAAAAATGGAACATAAAGTAACCATAAATGACCCATGTCTATGGTATTTCTAGGAGACAGAGAATATCACAAACTTCAAATTACAACATGCATTGGAGAAGGAAATGGCAACCCACTTCTTGCCTGGAGAATCCCAGGGATGGAGGAGCCTGGTGGGCTGCCATCTCTGGGGTCACACAGAGTCAGACACGACTGAAGTGACTTAGCAGCAGCAGCAAAGACATGCTAGTTCATGAAGAGCTACCAAAGGAGCTCCCACTGCTATTGATAGTCTGTAGGTACGCAAGGTGAGACAGAGGAGCATGGAGTACATAGTTGTAGCATAGATTAAAAAAAAATTTTCCACCAAAAAATGTCTGATATTGAGGGTTAAAATGTGAAACTAAGATCTGGGGCTTAGTTCACAGCAGCAGCCACAAACAATAAATGCCACTTAAGAAACTTTACAGAATCAAGGATAAAACTAACTTGAGCACTGAAAGAATTGAACAAGGTAGCAAGATATAAAATTAACATGCTAAAAAGAAATAGCTTTCATATACACAGATAACATTATTCAGGAATTATAATGGAAGAGAAGACCCATTTATAACATATCCTCTCCCTGCCAAAGACAAAAATGCTTAGGATTGACTTAAGAAATGTACAAAACTTATGTATTAGAGACTACCCCTGAACAATCTAAATGGCACATTCTTAGTCTAGGATAAGATATCTCAGTATAATTCTCCTTAGTTGATACATTGGTGATTCCCAACAAATATACCACCAAGCCTTTTACCTGGAGGTAATCAAGTTGATACTAAAATATATATGAAAAAAGAAACATAATCATAGCCAATAAACAATGAAAACAAAATGCTATGGGTTGACAGGGGAGGGATTATAGGGGCTCTCTATAAAAAAGTTAAGGTAATCAACAATAATTAAGGTAATCAACAATAAAATAATGAAGTACTGGTGCATAAAAATTCAGGTCAGTGAAATAGAATAGAAAGTTCAAAATAGACCCAAGTAGATGGACAGGGAGGCCTGGCGTGCTGCGATTCATGGGGTCACAAAGAGTCGGACATGACTGAGTGACTGAACTGAACTGAACATACAGAAATTTATCATAGAATAAAAAAAAAATGTCGTGCAGTTGTGTCCGACTCTTTGCGACCCCATGGACTGTAGCCTACCAGGTTCCTTTGTCCATGGGATTTTCCAGGCAAGAATACTGGAGTGGGTTGCCATTTCCTTAGAATAAGGGGTATTAAAAATTGCTTCAGCAGGGATGGAACTGACAAAGAAATGGTATTGAGACAACTGGATAGTCATTGGGAAAAAATGGTAGATCTACTCCTAACACCATACAAAAGAATAAACGTCAATGGATCATAGATCTTAATAAAAGATGAAGCTAGAAGAAAACACTGGTGAATTTGTCTATAACCCATGTATGTGTGTGTGTGCGCATGCACACACGTGTTCAGTCATGTCTGACTCTGTGACATCATGGACTGTAGCCTGCCGAGCTCCTCTGCCCGTGCGATTCTCCAGGCAAGAATACGAGAGTGGGTTAGCATGCCCTCCTCCAGGGGATCTTACCAACCTAGCGACAGAGCCTGTGTTTCTAATGTTTCCTGCATTGGCAGGCAGATTCTTTATCACTAGTGCCACTTGGGGCTTCATGTATAGGATAGGGTTTTCTAAATATGACTTAAAATCATGATGGAATAAGAGAAAAGACTGATAAACTTTATAAAATTATAAAAGACCCTTTCCATGGGAAAAAAAACATTAACAAAATCAAAAGACAAATGACAAATCATGAAAAAAAGTCTGCAATATGTATCACAGATTAAAGTGTTGAAACCTCTAATATATTTAAAAATAATATTTGGGGAAAAAGGGCAAAATATTCAATTGAAAAATAAGAGACATGAACTGACAATTCACAAAAATGATGTAAATGGCTCTTAAACATATGACAATATGTTCAATTTTATTCATAATAAGAGAAATTCAAATCAAAAGTATGCTGAGATAACATTTCTCACCTACCAGGTTGACAAAAATTTAAAAGCTTAACATCACTTTCTTTTAGCCAGGCTGTGAGGAAACAATCATTCTGATTTATTGCAGATAGGAATGAAAAAATGGGGCATCCTGTATGCAGAAGAATTTGTCAATATATAACAAAACTATATATGCATTTCCTTTTTGATTTAGCAACCCACTTATAAGAATTTATCCTAAAGATATACCTTCCCAAATTAAAAATATATACATACAGAATTATGCTTTAAAATGGTAATTGTAACTTGTCCATATATTAGAAACTGCATGACTAAATTATGGTATATTTATACAATAGAGTATGTATAGTGGTAAGAAAAGATAAAAAGCAAACCTTTGAACTCATAGAGTGTGCTTTTTAGGATATATTGTTAAATTAAAAAATCAAATAATAAAAATTACACATAATCGATTATGTAAGAGAAAGGGGAAATACAAAATATATGTATCTTCTTGTGTATTCAAAAAGAAATATAAAGAGATAAGGCAGAAACTAATAAGTTGCTTACATATGGTGATGGACAGGGAAGCCTGGTGTTCTGCAGTTCATGGGGTCATGAAGAGTTGGACATGACTTGGTGACTGAACAACAACAGCAACAAGTGTATGAGGAGTGTCATAAATAATAGACCAGCAAGGAAAAACTTAATAACTATGCAGAAAATTTAGTGATGTGCTCAACAAGTTGACTTAGGTATGATTCAGCTCAGAGATTAGAGAACACACAATTCCACCCCCCGCCAAGAACAACATGGAACATTAATAATTCTCCAGCTAATTGATTTCATAGTCCCTGTCCAAAACACCATAGACTCTAAGTCAACAATGAAATTAAAAAAAAAATGTATTGTTGTACCTTTGGAACCTAGAAACATAATTCTAAGTAAACTAAGGGTCAAACAGGAGACAAACTGGAATTTTGAGACACATGACAGTGAAAATTGTGAGATGCAGCTATAGCAGCATCCGAAAAAGATTTATAACCTAAGATGTACTTCTTTTAAAAATTAACACAAATATATTTAGCATTTAACTCACGAAGCTAGGAAAAGAATACAGAAGAAGCACAAAAATGATAGAGGAAAAGCAATAATAAAGACACAAAAAGTAAGCAAGCAAACAAAGAAAAACCAACAGAGATGATCATTAAACCTGAAATCTGATTCTCTGAAAACTTTGTGTGAAAACTTTAATAACATCATAACTTTATTACAAAGACAAATTTCTGAAAGGACCAACCATGACAAATAAACAGAAGGAATAAATCAATCATATGAGAACACCAACAAGAGGGCTCTAACTGCCATACAGGAAGGAAAGATGCTGTGGTTATGGAGCAGAGGTCACGTTTAGCATTCTCGCTAGTGCAGCCCACATGCTGACTCTGCTTTCAAAATAAGTCCTGCATCTCTGCCTCAGACCTTCTGGTTTCAGCCTCTAGTCTGGCCACTCTCCTCACTATTCGTATTATCTCCCATTTCATTAACCACAGCTGTAGAAACCCACATCTTCAAACTCCAACCCTCAAACCGTCTTTTTTTCTTCTCTTCGTTCTAAATTTATCGTTTTGAAACATAAAGCCAAAGTAGATCCGCCTTTGAATCTCTTCTACTGTGCCTTTTCCCTTCTCTCTGCAATAAATACTGGAAAGCATTGTTCTGAAATGTGCTTTGGGAAGTAAAAAAAAATTCAAGAAAACAAACCTTAGTTAAGTCTAAATATATTCTTTGCCACATGTGTTTTATACATGTAGATCATTCACTAATGATAATACAAAAATCATCTTAGGTGCTATCATCCAGCCTTAGTCAGAAGGCAAATATTATCTATCTTATTAATTATTTGTCTGAAACTCCTATTTAAGAATAAAATTTATTTTTTTATAATTATGCATTTGAGTGGTTAGCTTCAATACAAAAAGGGAATATATTAGACCCTTGGCAGAAGTGATAAATACAGATACTTAAAGGGGATGTTCACATTCTTAACATAAATTACATACATACATATAACATACATTTTGTTATATTAGCATTCTAATTCGAGTAAAATCAGCGTGTTTTCTTCTATCCAGTGACTTTTTCTTTCAAATATTTCAATTTGGTAAACTTTCAATGTGTCTCATTAGACACTTTTGCCTGTAGTTCTTTAAAACCATGTGTGACTTAATCCATATGCTTTTCATTCATTTACAATCAAATCATCAAAATACAGCCTTTAAAGAGCTATTTGATTTCAAAGAACATTTTTTAATAAGCATTTAAAGCCCTTTGAGAATAAAAGCGGGATGCCACATTTTTCCAAGAGTAAACACAGCACAACCAAAAACACACTCGTTGCCCAGAGAAATCCAAGCTTCTGAATTTTAATTCTTTTCCATTCTCGACTAAATGAGTCGTCTCCTATCTCCCTTTAACTCCTGGTGAAGCGTGAAGTGTTTTAGATGAGATAGTATTTTTCAAATTACTATTTTAAAATCTATTCAGCTACTATTTGAGCAGCTTCTGTTAAGAACTTCTGCCTCGGTTGTTCAGCAGTTCTGAATGGGCAGTCCTGAGACCAGCAACGTCTTGAAACTTTCTAGAAATGCATTCTTTGGTCCTATAGCTGAGGTACTGAATTGGTAGTGGGGGCAAAGCAGAGGAGTCTGTTTGATAAGTTCTCTAGGTGATGCACATACCTCCTTCCCTTTCTTCCTCCCTCCTTTCCCTCCTTCCTTCCTTCCCTCCCTCCTTCCTTCCAGGATATATGCATGATTAGGCCATCAAGATGGCTTTGTACATCCATTACTCAACCAACGCCTGCTTCACCTGTGCCCTACACGTCCTGCATACTTATTCCAGGCCCCAGCTGATCATTGTTCTAGCCTCAAATCAGAATATCTCCATATGGGCTTCTCAGGTGACGCAGTGGTAAAGAATCTGCTTGCCAGTGCAAGAGATGTGGGTTCGATCCCTGGGGTGGGAAATGGTAACCCACTCCAATACTCTTGCCTGCAAAATTCCATGGACGGAAGAGTGTGGCGGGTTACAGTCTATGGGGTCACAAAGAGTAGGTCATGACCAAGCACACACGCACATCTCCCCTATGATAGCTTATCAACAGGTTGGTGAGGGGTGTGCCCCTCTGCTGGTTGCCCTGGTAACTGTTGAGCCAACCTGCTGTCAATTTCCCTATAATTGGGAGCCGCCCCTTTTCCCCCAGAAGTGGAGCTTGCCGTCTAGTCCTGCGTGCCTTCCGCCATCTCGCTATGGTGGCTGGTGCGGTGTTTGCGGGGACTTTGCTTCAGGCCTTACGGTCCTCTTGTCCGTTAAGCCATTGATGTCTCTGTCACGGACTCCAGGCTCTTCCTTCAGTATTGAAACTGGGTGAGTACAGGGCTTGCAGGGCAGGCTTGCATAGTACGCAGCCCCAAAATATAGATAATGTTTCTGCTGCCTCTGAAACTCAGCCACTTGAAATACTCTTCCTAAAAATCAGAAACATCCTTGCAGCTTCTTTGATCAAGAAGTCATGAGCTATAAGCTTTTGTGTCAAATTAGGACCCGTAAGTCATGGTTTCTGGATGCTCATTTGTGGTGGTGTCTATTTTAAGCATTTTAAACAATGCTGTTTTCTGGCTAACACCACCCTGCCCCCCATGATGAAATGTTAAGATGGTGAGAAATTATAAAAAGTGAGGCACAGTATTGTAAGGTTTGGCTAGATATTTGTCCTTTATATTAGACCTAATTGTGATTAGAGGTGACTTTGGAGCCAGGGTACACCTGGTGTACATCTCACCTTTGCAATTTGTGCAAACTGGGGCAATTTACAGATGCTCTCTAAAACTCAGTTACCGTGTCCCTCATTTATGAAAATAAGGGGAAAATATTTACCTTCTGGGGAGTGATATACATGAGATACAATTTGGAATTTAGCCTGGTACTCAAAATATGACAGTGATTATTATTTGGTAAAATAGGCTAGCTGATGACTTGAGAAAATGTGTGTGAGTTGGGTAATGGTGCACATTGCTGAGTACTTTAAAAAGAGAAACAAGCTTTTGTTACAAAGGAACTTGCCAGGAAGCCCTTTTGCTCATCCCTCCTTTGGGCCCTGGTACATGATTCTATTTTAACTGAGCGGTACCTGGTATAAATCCTGAAATAAATTCTCACCCTTCATACTCCTGTTTCCTTATCCTCTGAGAAAGGACACCCATGAGTCTGGTAGGCCAGTTTTCAGCTTCAGTTCAGCTCAGTTCAGTTGCTCAGTCGTGTCTGACTCTTTGTGACCCCATGAATCACAGCACGCCAGGCCTCCCTGTCCATCACCAGCTTCCTGGAGTTTACTCAGACTCATGTCCATCAGTGTGTGTTTATAAAAGGAGCTGCCTGGAAACCTGATTCCTTACAAGATTACAAGAAATTCTTTCCCTCAGCCTCCCTACAGACACCTATAGGGCTTCTTTTGGGCTCCAGGTTTTAAACTCCTCCATGATTATTGCACACTCAGTCAACAGTGATGGACTTGTCAAACATTTGGTTGAGTTAGTGGTTAAATCTAGTCATTGTGTATAGAAGCAGAAAGTTCAAAGTTTATCAGAGTTAAAAAATAAGTGATAAACCTGTTTTGAGTTTATGTTGGGAGAAGAAAATAGCTTTGACTGAGTGTCTTCCCGATTGATTCTTCTGTTGCCTTTTAGCTCATCTTTTGGGATTGTTAGATCCTGAAGCTGCTGGAGAATAAAGCCCAAATTGGACTCATGTGCCCACCTCTTCCTGAAGGTCTGCCTGTGGGAAACTGCCCTGTCATTAGTAGTCTTGAGTTCCAAGCTCGCCTTCAGAATACGGTGGCGTCCCACACTGCAAGGGAGTTAGTCAAAGGAGAACTCTTCAGACATGAAAGGCGAGAGGAATACAACAGAGTCGTGATTCTGGGACTGTTTTGGCAAGGAACTGGCTGACTGAGCACCCTGGTTTTAGGCGTCACATTTTCGCTTTTCCTGTCTTTCAACTTGTTTCAAGGGGGTAATGTCACATTTAAAAAAAACTTTTTTTTTTTTTTTACATCCTACTGTTTCATAATGACCTTTCAAAAATTTGGAAATTCTCCTTGTACCAGTTTTGTCCTTTTCAATTTGGCAAAGAAGGCTTTGGGTGTTTCTAATGGAAATTTTAGCTATAATTAAAAAAAAATTTTGGCTGTGGATTGCTGTGCAGGCTTTTCTCTAGTTTCAGAGACTTGGGGCTGCTCTTTGGTTACAGTGCATGGGTTTCTCATTGCAGTAGCTTCTGTTTCAGGCACAAGCTCTAGGTGTGCCGGCTGCGGTAGCTGTGGCTCATGGGCTCAGTTAGTTGCCATCCCCAGGCTCTGGAGCACAGGCTCGTGTAACACATGAGCCTAGTTGCTTCACGGCATGTGGGATCTTCTCAGATCAGGGATCAAACCCATGTCTCCTGCATTGGCAGGCAATTTCTTTACCACTGAGCTACCAGGGAAACCCTTAATTATAATTTTTAAAGACTATATTGACAACCCCGGTGGTAATGGACACCTCGCTTTCAGTTCATTGTTCATCTGTTATTTGCTGAGGATATGCCAATCCACTTTGCTAGTATTTAAGTGACAATTTTTTCTAATACAGACATTGTAGAAGCCTTGTGGTACTGATCAGAAAGCATGGTCTATTAAATTATTGCTAAGAATGTGGACTCTGGGAATATGTGTAAGCTTGAGGCCAAATTTAAATCTTTGAGTGACTTTGAGAGGGAATGTCTCTCAAAAATGTCTCTCAAAATTTAAAACAACACCTAGGGGTTTGCAGAGGGTCTTCTCTTGTGGCTCAACTGGTAAAGAATCCTCTTGCAATGCGGGAGACTTGGGTTTGATCCCTGGGTTGAAAAGATCCCCTGGAAAAGAGAAAGGCTACCCACTCCAGTATTCTGGCCTGGAGAATTCCATGGACTCTATAGTTCATGGAGTTGCAAAGAGTCAGACACAACTGAGTGACTTTCATACACACGGGTTTGCAGAGAGACTTGAGGTCATAGGATTAAAGTGTATTCCTTGCATAATATAGATGTTCACTGACAATGAGTACTTCTTTGAGCTCCCAGTCCTTTGAGCCTGCTATAATTGATGGCTTATAATTTTTTCGTGATACTTCTGATGTCAAGCTCAAATAGAAAGTCCCATTAAGTACTGATGAAAAGTGAATACCATTGTGTTGGAGAGGAGAGATTATCAAGACTAGTTGATAGGACTGGGATGCCTTAAAATAGAAGTCTAGTTTAAGGATTATAAGTCACTGGCATATGATAGAAGGTCTTATGAAAGACCTTGGGAGTTGAGTTCTTAATTTAGTTCATGTTGAATTAATAAAAATAAGCAATATTGGGCTGAGGATTGAGTGGAAATATCTTTAGCAATAAAATAAATCTGGACAATGAGATACAGGAAGGATTCTGCTCTGTTTCTGGATATTCATACCCTGCGAATGGGGTGTATGGATACTCAGGGCTCACTCAAGTTGGGTACAGACTTCTGCAAGGACTTAAGTGTGCCTGTACTACTTACTGTGCCTTGAGTTGGTAAGAGGGCATTTTCCTTATGTTAATCATGTTATGAAGAGACAAGTCTGATGTAAATCAACATTTAGGAAAGATGTGAATATCTGATTAGGTTAGTTCCATCCTGAGAAAAACTTAGCAGAAGCAAGTCACATGTTTATTGTAGCAGAGGAAGATGAGGAATCATAGAGGGTAGACCTGGCTTGTGTGTTCAAGGACTGATGGGCCCTGTGTGCCCAAGTGCTTCTGGATACTCTGCTTGCTGCTTCTCTCAGCTGCTGCTGAGTTGCACCCAATACAATAAATCAAGGGTTTGCAAGTCTAAGTTGTCTCACTTGCTCTTCATTGTTCCCTGAAAGGGGCTTCATGTGGAAAACAGTTCATTCTCCTGGTAGTTTGTGTAAATTGGTCTGTGACTGATGTCATCACAGCTGTCTACTGCTTCAGTTGAGTTGCCTTTTCTTTACATTACCCAGGAAGGATGAACCTAAATAGGAGCAGTGAGAAGAGGAGCAAGTATCTGTTTGAAACACCTCTACTATGTGCCTTAGAGAGAGAAACCCGATTAAAGTCCCAGTTGTGCTTTTTATGAATCTATATGACCTTGGCTAAGTTAACCAAACGCAGTTGTCTCACCTATAAAATGACAATAGAATCTAATACTTAGTCTGTTCCAGACGTTATGTGAAGCACTTGCCAAATACTATAAAATAAGGATTATTGTTATTCCTTTTTACAGATGAGGAAGAAAAATACTTCAGAAATTAAATAACTTGTCCTTGATCATGTTGCTAGTAGATCTTAGAGCTCAGAGACTAGGTTTGAACCCAAGTGCTTGGACTCTGATGTGGATTCTCTCTTGATGACCACAATATACTTCATGGAGTTGTTGTTTATTACAAGCTTATGTTTTAAGATGTACCAATATATAAGCTGTGTAAACTCAACTTACAGTCCATAGTAAACATGTAATTAATATTAGCCATTATTGCTGCTGCTGCTAAGTTGTGTCAGTAGTATCTGACTCTGTGCGACCCCATAGATGGCAGCCCACCAGGCTCCCCAGTCCCTGGGATTGTTCAGGTAAGAACACTGGAGTGGGTTGCCATTTCCTTCTCCAATGCATGAAAGTGAAAAGTGAAAGTGAAGTCGCTCAGTCGTGTCCCGACTCTTAGCGACCCCATGGACTGCAGCCTACCAGGCTCTCCCGTCCATGGGATTTTCCAGGCAAGCGTACTGGAGTGGGGTGCCATTGCCTTCTCTGAGCCATTATTACTATTGCATATCAAGTACCACATATATTTTAATATACATAGCCTTGACACTAAACTTGAAGCTAGGAATCAAATAGGATAAGTTTATGAAAGTTTTTGTGATTCTGGAGACTATGTCCTTTCTCTTCTACTAGGAGCTGGCAACATGTAGGGAAAGGGTTTCTGCAAGGCCCAGAGTTAGTATTAATACAAAGGCTCTAAAAATCCATGACTGTGTTAAAACCTGTCTGTAAATTAAATGTATCATGTATTTCACACATGAATGTGCTATTTTTAGAGTATACTGTGATTAACATACACGAAACTACTCTTATAATTAAGAAAACATAGTTTAATTAATAGGACTCTACAATCCATAGTGTCTTCTTGTCATTATGTCTTCTCACTATTCAGAAACCAAAAGTACAGTTACTCTTAAGTAAAAGCTCATGAGAATTTTTGAAGTTAAAAGGGCTTTCACACTTAAAATATTCTGGACATAACAAATCACATGAATTCATGAGCCTGTACGATTAGTATAAGGTAAGGTAAGGTGAAGTCGCTCAGTCGTGTCCGACTCTTCGTGACCCTGTGGACTGTAACCTACTAGGCTTCTCCATCCATGGGGTCTCCAGGCAAGAATACAGGAGTGGATTGCCATTTCCTTCTCCAGGGGATCTTCCTGACCCAGGGATCGAACCCGGGTCTCCTGCATTGGAGGCAGATGCTTTAACCTCTGAGCCACCAGAATGGCAATTAGTATGACTATGCCTATTATACATGAATTTACTAGTACACTTTTCTTGTACCAAGGAGATTATTTGAAGAAACTGTAGTGCTATGGACAGAGACAGTAGAAGGAGGAAAGCGACACTTATGTAGTGTCTTGTTCATGGATATGCATCATAAATATCTTATAACAGTTTTAATGGAAGAAAATAAAACCCAGAGGAAATGAAAAGCAACGGCCTTGGCTGTGGAAATGGGAATACCTAAATGGCTAAAGCCCTTCTGTAGGGTCTAAGTGTGATTTCCATGAAGACAATGGGAATCACATGGCCCTCACCCTGGGAACGTGTGTGAGAATTTCTCACTCAAGAGTCAGATGGGTTATGAGCATTTGAAAAGAGGAAATTTAGAGTTAATTTTCCAACTCACCATTACACTGCGGACTATTGGAGAGGAGAGAATCCTTTTACAGTGTGGGATAATGTACATGAAATCAAACGAAGCAAGTGTGTACTTGTGTCTTCAGTGATATGGTATGTTGTGAATAAACAACTTGAGATATCAACTTTCAATGCTGCTCATTTAATTTTAAGCCTTATTCCTAACTTGAGTTATGCATTGCTTACACTTTAATTTTCTAGTTTTAGTGATTATTTAAATCAAGTTTGGTGGCTTGTAGAGTAGTGAGAGCCTCACTGTAGACTCTTGCTGTTCATTTAGGACAAGAATTTAAAATTTCCTTTTGCTTAAGAGTGTTCCTTCTAATGAAATCTAATGTTGAGTCCAGTGTAAGCACAGTCAAAAGTGGAACTGCTCTGATCCAAGCAGAGCGATCCCCACCATCGCCCGTCATTCTCTCTCCCATCCTGCCCTCTGTGTGGCTGTTAAGACACCACTGAGGACCTCCTCCGTCTTAGAACTAGTGTGAAAACTACCATTTGTGAGCCTTTCAAGTCTTTAAAAGGAAAAATAGCCTATATAGTCATTTCCCAGATTTTCATTCTAGTAGAAGGGTTAATATGCATATTTTTTTCTGCCTCTTTGAAGGAATAATTAGTTATCCAAGAGATAATAGCTTTCTTATGATCTGTCAGCTTCAACTGGTTGTGGGAAACCAGTTCCTAAGGATTGAATACCTTACATCATTGTGCTTCTGTGCAATGAGAGAATATTGACAGAGAGTAGAAAATTTGTGGTAATATAAATCAAAACACATACCTAATTATTATTAAAACCTGATGCTTATGTTCTCTTCTAGAAATTTTATGGTGTCATGTCTCAAGTTGGTCTTTAAGCCACTTCCTAGAAGAGAACATAGGCAAAACATTTTCTGACATAAGTCATTCCAATGTTTTCTTAAATCAGTCTCCCATGGCAATAGAAAATAAACAGATGGGACCTAATCAGACTTATAAGCTTTTGCACAGCAAAGGAAACTATAAACAAAATGAAAAAACCTACAGACTGGGAGAAAATATTTGCAAATGATGTGAATGACAAGGGCTTAATTTCAAAAGTATGTCAACAGCTCATACGGTTCAGTAACAACAAAAAGCAAAGAATGCAACTGAAAAATAGGAAGAAGACCTAAATAGACACTTCTCCAAAGAAGACACACAGATGGTTAACAGGGTCATGAAAAGAGGTTCAACATTGTTAATTATTCAGTTCAGTTCAGTTGCTCAGTTGTGTCCGACTCTTCGTGAGCCTATGAATTGCAGCACGCCAGGCCTCCCTGTCCATCACCAACTCCTGGAGTTCACCCAAACTCATGTCCATCGAGTCAGTGATGCCATCCAGCCATCTCATCCTCTGTCCTCCTCTTCTCCTCCTGTCTCCAATCCCTCCCAGCATCAGAGTCTTTTCCAATGAGTCAATTCTTCGCATGAGGTGGCCAAAGTACTGGAGTTTCAGCCTCAGCATTAGTCCTTCCAATGAACACCCAGGACTGGTCTCCTTTAGGGTGGACTGGTTGGATCTCCTTGCAGTTCAAGGGACTCTCAAGAGTCTTCTCCAACACCACAGTTCAAAAGCATCAATTCTTCGACACTCAGCTTTCTTCACAGTCCAACTCCACATCCGTGAAAGTGAAGCCACTCAGTCGTGTCCGACTCTTTGCCGACCCCATGGACTGTAGCCCACCAGGCTCCATCCATGGGATTCTCTAGGCAAGAACACTGGAGTGGGTTGCCATTTCCTTCTCCAGGGGATCTTCCCGATCCAGGGACTGAACCCAGGTCTCCTGCATTGCAGGCAGACGCTTCAACCTCTGAGCTACGTGACTGGAAAAACTTGACTAGATGGACCTTTGGTGTTAATTATTACAGAAATGCAAATCAAAACTGCAATGAGGTACCATTTCATATTGGTCAGAATGTCCATAATTAAAAATAATAAGTAATAAATGCCACAAATAATAGATGCTGGGGAGGGTGTTGGAGAAAGGGAAACACTCCTATGCTATTTGTGGGAATGTATATTAGTACAGTCGCTATAGAGAGCAGTACAGAGGTTCCTTAAACTAACAATAGAGCTACCATATGATTCAGCAGTCCCACTCCTGGCCATATATCTGGAGAAATCTCTAATTCAAAAAGATGCATGCACCCTGTAGTAGCACTGTTCACAATAGGTAAGACATGGAAGCAACCTAAAAGTCCATTGACAGATGAATGAACCAAAAAGATGTAGTACATATATACTATGGAAAACTACTGAGCCATAAAAACAAATAAAATAATGCCATTTGTAGCAACACAGAGGGACTTAAAGATTATTCATGCTAAGTGAAGCAAATCTGAGAAGACAAATACCATATAATATTACTTATATAAGGAATCTAAAATATGACACAAAGGAACTTTTATGAAACAGAAACAGGCTCACAGATATAGAGAGCAGAGTTGTGATTGTTAAGAGGGAGGATGGGATGTGAATTTGGGGTTAGCAGATGCAAACTGTTATATGTAGAATGAATAAACCATAAGTCCCTACTGTAGAACACATGGAATTGTATTCTGTATTCTCTGATAAGCCATAATGGCAAAGAATATATAAAAGAATGTGTGTATATAAGAATTTATAAATGAAAAACTGAATCACTTTGCTATAGAGAAGAAATGAACACAGCATTAGTAAAGCAACTATACGGCAACAAAAAATCATTGCTACCATTTATTGAGCACATTGTCTATATGCCAGGTACTTTCCATACATTTTTAAAAATGGCTTCATTTCTTCCAGCATCCCTGTGAGCTGAATATTATTATTCTACCTCATGAATGAGGGACTTGTTCTTCTGCAGCCAGTACTCCATTTCTCTGCTGGAAAAACTCTTGGAAAGGTTTTGTTTTTCATGGAAACAAATCCATCTGCTAACTCCCATGCTTCATTTTACTAAGTCTTGCACCATCATTGAATGCAGTGTGTTGGTTCCTCCTGCTGGAAACTGCTTTTTCTCTTGGCTTCCATGTGGTCACACTCTCCTACTTTCCTGACTGACCCTTCTCTTCTGAGAGGATACCATCCAGTTCCTGCCTAAGTCTCTGATCTCTTTACTTTTCTCTCTTCCTCTCACTCTTTTCCAGCCACTGTGGCACTGATGTTTCTTGAACGCATCATGCTTTTCCTGCCTTAAAGCATCTGCATTTGCTTTTCTCCCCTCCTGGTATGCTCCCCCCGCATACATCTGCATGGTTAAGTAATTTCATTGAGATCTCTGCATACATCTGCATGGTTAAGTAATTTCATTGAGATCTCTGCTTAAATAGCATTATTCTCTCTCCTACCCCAGAATCAGTCTGAATTCTCTCACTCTGCTTTATTTTTCTTTAAAGAAATTATCATTATCTGAAATTACATAGTTATTTGCTTACCCATTTCATCTGTCTGTGCTGCTTGACTGTTAACCTTTTAAAGCAGGGACTTGGTTCATCTTGTGCATCTGGTCATCCCTCATGACCAGAACAGTCACTGGCATTTAAGAAGAGCTCAAAAATATAAAGTAATACATTCGTGTGTTAAGAAGCTCCATGTGAAGTGACAATGCTTTGTATTTTATGCCTATTCACGATTTTCTCAATTTTCTAATTTTCATTTTGTTAGTTCTATAGTGGCTTCTTTAGGCCTGATATCAGAGAAGGCACTGGCAACCCACTCCCGTACTCTTGCCTGAAAACTCCCGTGGATGGAGGAGCTTGGTAGGCTGCAGTCCATGGGATCGCTAAGAGTCAGACAGGACTGAACGACTTCACTTTCACTTTTCACTTTCATGCACTGGAGAAGGAAATGGCAACCCACTCCAGTGTTCTTGCCTGGACAATCCCAGGGACAGAGGAGCCTGGTGGGCTGCCATCTAGGGGGGTGCACAGAGTTGAACACGACTGACGTGACTTAGCAGCAGCAAGTAGGCCTGGTATATGGGATTTGTGATCTCAGTCTTGATTTTATAACCTTGTACATTGTCTCTTGAGGTTTCAGTTCAGTTCAGTCACTCAGTCATGTCTGACTCTTCGAGACCCCATGGACATGACTGCAGCACGCCAGGCTTTCTTATCCATCACCAACTCCTGGAGCTTGCTCAAACTCATGTCCATCGAGTCGGTGATGCCATCAACCATCTCATCCTTTGTCATCCACTTCTCCTCTTGCCTTCAGTCTTTCCCAGCATCAGGGTCTTTTCCAAGGAGTCAGTTCTTCACATCAGGTGGCCAAAATATTGAGGTTTCATTTCCTCCTATTTCTCTTGTATATACTTTAATGTAACAACTTTACTTTGAAATAATGTGGATGTGTATTTGTAGATTTGTGAATCCTCAGTGGTATGTTTGGATTAATTATGTATGTGCCTCCCTGATGGCTCAGACAGTAAAGAATCTGTCTGTAATCCAGGACACACAGGTTCAGTCCCTTGGTCGGTAAGATTCCCCGGAGAAGGAAATACTCACTCCAGTATTCTTGCCTGGAGAACTGCATGGACAGAGCAGCCTGGCAGGCTGCAGTCCATGGGGTTGCGAAGAATCGGACATAACAGATACAAACACTTTGAGTAAAACACAGACGCATGGATACACTCACTGGAGCATGAGGCCCAAGAAGAAATCAAAACTAGTTGATACACAAAGAACTCCCTAAAGGTAAGACACCAAATCTTTCATTCAGAAGAAATTTTTTCCATTCCAGACAATGGATATGCTTATTGGATTCTATAATAGCTCAAAGTAAATTTTTCTGTAGGGATCACTAATGCATACACTAGTACTGTTTTCACTTAGGTGATTAATTGAATTAGGACTATCTTCTTAATATATACCACTAAACAAGGTAGTCCTAATCTGATAAGTAGTTTCTTTTGTAACATAGTAGACTACTTGTATGTATATATTTCTTTGTAGTAGGATAACTAAAGTCAGTCATCAGAACATTTCTTGGAGCAAAGGCATAATTTATTAATTCTACTCCATTAGAGACATCAATAAAGCAATTGAATAAAAAATGCAAAAGGGGATATAAGAGAGGAAGAATGTCTTCATTATTTTGAAGTAGAGGATTTAGGTCAGAATAAAGGATTTCACATCATCCTTTGGACTCTTGGTCTCTGACATGGTGGTAGTAACCTTTCTCTCTTAAAAAGGTTAGATGACTTGTTTCAATGTAATAGATACCACAGATGCTCACTGTCATCATGATGCCTTCATCATTCTTTTATCTAATCCTGGAAATTCTTTATGCTTCACTTTGGTAAATAGAAAAAAGTACTAAGATTTGAGGGAACTGCTAGAAAATAGATTAAACATTTTCTGTGTAGGAAAATATCATAGTTCAAATATCCTCCCTTTGTTCAGTGTGCAGTATATATACATCTCTAACTGAATCAATTTTGTGTAACCAAGAAACACCCAAACTCAAAAAGGTATCCACAGTTGAGTTCTCTAGATGTTTAAATTTAACATAGATGAAGTAGCATTTTTACACAGACAGTTCTGTGTATTCATGAATGTAAGAGTATGCTCAGTTGCTGCAGTTGTGTCCGGCTCTTTGAGACTCTGTAGACTGTAGCCCAAAAGGCTCCTCTGTCCACAGGAATTCTCCAGGCAAGAGTACTGGAGTGGGTTGCCGTGCCTTCCTGCAGGGGACCTTCCTCACCCAGGGATCGAACCTACATCTTTTATGTCTCCTGCATTTATAGGCAGGGAGAAGGAAATGACAACCCACTCCAGTATTCTTGCCTGGAGAATCCATGGAGAGAGGAGCCTGGTAAGCTACCGTCCACCGGGTCACAAAGAGTCAGACACGACTGAGCGACTTCACTTTCACTTTCTTTACCACTAGCACCACCTAGAAAGCCTGTAAAAGAGTATGCTGCTACTGCTGCTAAGTCTCTTCAGTCGTGTCCGACTCTGCGCGACCCCATAGACAGCAGCCCACCAAGCTCCCCCATCCCCGGGATTCTCCAGGCAAGATTCTCCAGGCCCACTGTCAAGTTAGTAGACATTTAAGATATAAATGAATTCTCAGGGAATAAGCGAGTACTTTGCTAAGAATGATGTCTGGCCCACTCTAAGATGAGTAAGTGTAGTAAACATGTAACTTTTGGTCACCTAGAGGTTGTCTGCCAGACCATGCCTAACGTCACTCCATCCCTCATCTTCAACCCATTTCTGACCCCACATAATCCAGACCCCATGTGATCCCCGTTTGTTACCCAGGGGTGGGTATCTACAATAGGATGAGGATCAAGGCTGTGGAGAGATTTTATAATAGAATGGAATGAGTATGTCTGTTTCACACATTACTTGTTCACAGAAACAGCTGAAAGTCTAGTGATCTGTTTTGGGGGCTATATTTAAAAATCCTCTGCATGAAAACAGCTGTATTAGTACACAGCTGTGAAAAACCTCCTTGTCAGAAATGTGGATACACATATTTTTTCTAAACTATTTCAGACAGATCATACGTCTCAATGTATTTCTTTTCTCCAAAGGCATATAGCAATGTATATTTTATAGCATATACCTGGTAAACAAGTTTGTAAAATATAAGGATTAAACTCTGATGCACACTTGATATATTACTGTTCAAATTAAATCATATTATCACTTTCTGGGACTCCATCCACTTGGGATATCCAAGTGTGTTTCTGGGTTTATAGCTTTAATATTTAGACTGTAGTATGTGACTATTGGGGCTTCCCAGGTGATGCTAGTGGTAAAGAACCCGCCTACCACTGCAGGAGATGTAAGAGATGTGGGTTCAATCCCTGGGTCAAGAAGATTCCCTGGAGGAGGGCAGGGCAACCCACTCCAGTATTCTTGCCTGGAGAATCCCATGGACAGAGGAGCCTGGTAGTCTACAGTCCATGGGGTCACAAAGAGTCAAGACACCACTGAAGTGACTTAGCATGTGAATCTTAAAAGAATGAGCTTTGCCTTAAAAGAGAATCCCATTGAGTTTAGGAGACCAGAGAACAATTGAATATGCCAGAGCAAAAAATAGTTTTATTTTGGACATAACCACAAATTCAAGAATAAATAACCACCTTTCCCCTACCATTTGCAGAAAGATGAATTTATATTGCTTTTCTTTTTGGGGTCACAAAGAGTCAAGACACCACTGAAGTGACTTAGCATGTGAATCTTAAAAGAATGAGCTTTGCCTTAAAAGAGAATCCCATTGAGTTTAGGAGACCAGAGAACAATTGAATATGCCAGAGCAAAAAATAGTTTTATTTTGGACATAACCACAAATTCAAGAATAAATAACCACCTTTCCCCTACCATTTGCAGAAAGATGAATTTATATTGCTTTTCTTTTAATATTTTACATTATAAAATGGAAACAAATACACTGCATTTTAAATCTTATTTTTTTGAGCTTTTATTTTTTAATTTAAATTTATTTATTTTAATTGGAGGGTAATTACTTTATAATATTGTATTGGTTTTGCCATATATCAGCATGAATCTGCCACGGGTATACACATGTT